>BRDA01081240.1:2500-21303 GCA_036984385.1 Crenuchus spilurus | reverse complement strand
AACATTATAGCCTAATGTTCACACCTAACGTACTGAGAACCAAGCAGGAACTCCACACCATAACGTTCTGTAAATGTTATAAGGTAATGTTCACATGACCTAAATGGAATGTTCTCGCAATGTTCTTGCAACGTTCTTGTGTTAGCTGGGAATAACATTAAGGGAATGTTCAAGGAACATTATAGCCTAATGTTCACACCTAACGTACTGAGAACCAAGCAGGAACTCCACACCATAACATTCTGTAAACGTTATAAGGTAATGTTCCCATGACCTAAATGGAACGTTCTTGCAATGTTCTTGCAACGTTCTTGTGTTAGCTGGGCTGTACTATTAAACTATACTATTATCAACACAATAGGGGAGAGTTGGGTCTGAATGATTATTGTAGGGCTGCCCAAATTAGGACACTGGAGTCAGGCAAGAAAAGAAGGAAGGAAATTGGTTGCTCAGTAGGGAGGGGTTTTCCAATCAATATGCTGGCTGACTTCTCTGGCTTCTCAACTTAACAACCCTAACATCCTTTGGAAATAATGATCTGATTAAACTATACGAACTGAAGGACAGGGTGGAAATCTTTAAATGTTTTAAATGTGTCTTAATTTTTTTTTTGTCTAGTAAATATGATGGGGTTTATTGATTGGCCTGGAATAGGTCTTACAGCAAATTGCACTCGTGTGTCAAGGACTGATACTGAGCTTCTAAGAATGATGCATATTAATATGTTTCTACATGCTTATGATGATGCGACTTATCAAAAACTATTTTGAAACCATTTCTTGTTCTTTAAAATATAAAAGGAGCAGGTACTCTGAAAATGTAAAGAAAATGGGATGAAGAGGGAAATCTCACAATAACACAGCAAGAATGGGATAAGATCCAGGCAGCAATGGCAGACAAGTTCCCCCTACTGGAGAATATTCCCAAAATTTAGTCCTTCAGATGACCTGTTCACTTTCTGTGTCATTCCCACACATTTTATACTTTATAGATATCATGCCACCAAAAAGGAAAAGGGACATTAGGAGCTTTTTCACCTCACACAGCATAAGTCACAGGTAGTAAACTAGCTAGCCAGAAGCTACATTGATTTAAAGTGATTACCTGCTAAGCTAACATCATCTGCCTTTTCACTGTGAGAAGTCTTAAGTAATAAATTATCTAACCAGCAGCCTCACTGATTTAAAATGAAAATGTGATACCTATCACCAATATTTCCCCTGTGAAAAAAAAGATCTCAACTCATGCTAGTTATCTCAACTCATGCAAATTAGCCATATTAGCTAGCATTAACTAGCAATCTAACTCTGGTTGTTTACAAGCTAACCCTCATCTGTAGGCTAGCAGTCAGGTTGCTAGCAGGAGTAAACATAAAATGGGTAGAAATATTAGTAAAGAAATCCCATAAAACAATATTAATGAATGAATTAGTTTGTATGCAGTCCAGGAAACAGCAACAAGCTAAAGATGCAGAGCAGGCCAAGGAACCAAGTGTGTATTCAGGGTTTTAGGTAAGGTACTCATTCTGAATTATATGTTAGATTTTTAAGGATGCGTTCAGTAAATATGACATTTGAATATAAAAACATCTGCTCATGAGTTTATTTAAAAAAAATGAGCTGGTTTAATAAGGTTGTATTCATTTAACATTTAAAATTTCTCTCAAAAAATAAACGGGACCACAAGATTAGTCTTTTTTATGGATCTTATTCATCAATATGTCATTATATTACAAACATTTGTGTGAAATTGTATGTGTAAAATGCAGAACTTAATGTAAAAATAGAGGTCTTATTTGTTAATAAATTATTTAATGGTCTTGTGTTAACATCCTCCCTAGTCATTGATTGATATATATATATATATATCAATGCAACTCTAATGCAACGAGTATCTCAAGCTTTCTTTTTAATTAAATACATAGAAAAATATGTGTTGAATCAAGATTTATAAGATTTAGGAAAAACAAATGTTGAATCCATTTACACCAAGAATTACTGACAAAACCATTTCGAGGATTTGAAAATGAATTTGGTGAAATGAATTAAATGAATAGCTGAAGGCTTTACTGTAGTTCCATCTAAGCAATTTGGATGTCAGGGACCTGCAACACACATCAGACATGCAAATTATTCCACAGCATGACAGTGAAATTAAGACAAATTTTAATTTAGGCTTTCCAATGGGTATAAGTAGCATTTCTGCTGGTGATTATTTAAATGAGGCAGATAAATAACCGAATGAAGTACAAATTGACTCTCAAACTGTACACACATCCATTTGCAAGGGGTAAAAATCCCAGAGGTTTAGGGAAAAGACCCGGGTTTCCAGTCGCACGTTACATAAGCCATGATAAGAAGACTGGGAGCAGAAGTGCTCCAGGGTCTCATCTATAATCTTCTGTATATTTCATTTCAGAACTGTGTATGTAAAGTTAATGGTCTCTTAAATAAACTGTCAATCTCTGACAGGCTTCTGTGTCATGCTGCAGAGTGCACCAATCTTTTTTTTTTAAGATATTACCAGGGACAACGTCTGGCACCTCTCCTCCCCACTATCAAAACAGCAGATTTCAAAATTGATCCATTTCATCCCAACACTTTCTGTTTCTTTCTGCTTTTACAGCAGGCACAGGGAAGGTCATTTGCGCTGGTAGGAATCACTCATATGGTACTGCACGTCAGCGTGATGACAAATCGATGGGGCAAATGTGAATAATGTTAAAGAGGACTTTATACGTTTCCATCCCATTCCCATTCACTCTGCTCTTATGCTGTCAGCCTAAGGCATGACTCAGTGTTTCCCATGAGCCAAAAATGGAATTAGCTAGGTAGAAGCTGCTGTAGAATGTTAAATGCTTGCACTTGTTCAAAATGTGAAGGAAAACCTCAATTTGGCTAAGCATACACTTTGAATGTCACACCAGCTCCATGCTCCTACACTCGTCCATTTTATCAGCTCCGCTTATCATAGTTGTAGTTCTACAATTACATGTGTTGCACTAGTTCAGTTGGATCAGACACAGCAGAGATGCTGGAGTTTTTAAAAATCTCAGAGTCTCTGCTGAGCTGAGAATCATTCAACAACACATTTCCAGCCAACAGCATCCAGTGACCACCAATGAATGACCAACACAAACTGTGCAACAAAAGACATCTACAGGGTGGACCAATAAGGTAGGTGTATCTAATAGAGTGGTGATAATAATTGGTACACTGTGTGCTCCATGGTTCTTTATTGATGAATACATTGCATAGCTTCTGAGTGATTGTACATACACATTCCCATTCTCAAATGACCAAAACAATCTCAGATGTTCTTATCCAGAGTGACGTACAGCAGTGTTTTGTCTCCATTAAGAGAATTATCTCAGCTAGTACAGACCGGTTAGAGTCCAGACTACTCTTCAGTTCAGACACTGTTAGAACTAAACCATCACTAATACCTAGAAAGATACACAATTATACACAATATAAGAGCTTTACAGCATTACAGTAAGTGTTTAAACTAGTGCTGCTTAAGTGCTCCACACAGAGATGCTCTTCAGTCTGTGTGTGAAGACTGTGAGGGACTCTGCTGTTAGAACAACCAGTGGGAGTTCATTCCATCACTTTGGTGCCAGGATAGTGAAGAGTGTTGCTGCCAGTCTTCCACGTGTCTTGAAGGATGGCAGGTCAAGCCAAGCCATACTGGAAGGTGTAACTTGAGACTTGACCATTGCCATTATGTAGGGAGGTGCTGGTCCATTTCTTACTTTGTAGGTGAGCATCAGGGTTTTGAATCTGATGTGAACAGCTACAGGAAGCCAGTGAAGTGGCAGCAGTGGAGTGACATGAGAGAACTTGGGTTGATTGAAGACCAGCCGAGCAGCTGCATTCTGGATCAGCTGCAGGTGCCTGATGGCTCTTAGAGGAAAACAAGTCAGGAGAGAGTTGCTCAAGTCTTGAGATGACGAGAGACTGGACAAGCACTGGGGCAGCATCCTGCGTCAGAAAGTGTCAGATCCATCAAATGTTGAAGAGGAGGAACCTGCATGATCGCGCCACGTTTGCGATGTGAGTAGAAAATGATAGCTGGTCGTCTAGAATCACACTTGAGACGGTGAGACCATTTTCTCCGACGGTAGAAAATCAGATAAATGCAAACACAAGCCTGGGCATTAAAGGGTTCAAATACATCCTACGCTCAGGCTTTAGCATGTATTCTGGCTTTGCTTGTAAAAATAAGAAGAATAAAAGAACAAAACCTTCCTTTTTGTAAGCACTGAAAGTATGTTCAGCCCACACTGATGGAGAGCTTCCACCAGACTTGGGCAATAAGGAGTGAATAATAAAGGCCTAGACAGGCGCGTAGAGATTTGTGCTCGGCTGATAAATATTC
The DNA here is from genome assembly GCA_036984385.1 of Crenuchus spilurus. Taxonomy (NCBI): domain Eukaryota; kingdom Metazoa; phylum Chordata; class Actinopteri; order Characiformes; family Crenuchidae; genus Crenuchus; species Crenuchus spilurus. Next base: position 16,923 of record BRDA01081240.1, on the reverse strand, counting down.
ATCATGTCCTCTTTCCCTTTTGCTCGGCGAGGATGTTTACAGGTAAATGCTGTATTGGTGCTTCAGAGCAAGGGAAATGGACTGTGACCTACTTGTGGACACGTGGCGAAGAATGAAGCTGCTTACCGCATGTCCATTTCACGCTGGAACAAGGAGAAGAGAATCTGACAGCAAGAATAAGTCTGGGCAAACGTCTCAATTCGCATGCGGCGGGGAACACTCGGCAAGATGAATGAATGCCCCTCAAGATGAGATGGAATTCAAAAGCGTGAATAGTCACATTATACCCTAACTCCAGCATCCTCCGCAGCCTCTATTCTCCAGCTGAACTGACTGATGTCCTTGAGAATAACCTGCTCGTAATGAATGCTGAGTTATCTTGCGGCTTATTCACTTTTAATTGACAAAAACATCATCAAAGGTGGCTGCGTCGCACAGGCTGTAACTGTAAATCATGTTTTAATTAAGGGGGCTTTATGAATTCCTTTCTTCCCTCAGTACACATGACTCTCCCCACGGACAGAATTCAAATTCTACTGTAGCATTACTCAAAACAGCAGATGCTAATTGGAAGCGCAGTTAGCCAAAAGGACTTAACTTCTTTTCTTGTTTTAAATCAGTCTTCAAAGCATTTGGGCATGAGTTGTGTGCGGCCTTTCAAAGGAGTGAAATAAAAGAGAATAGAGCAACAAAACTTTTTAGGCAATATATTGTGCTTGCACAACAAAAAAGGTACGAAGAGTCAGCAAAGAACAGGATATTCTGTAAAGCATCAGAGTTTACTATGGGATGCAAACCAGCACAGCCTGAAATCTCAGAATGAAAAACGTCTCCTTTACATCTCAGTAGCGTCTCCTACACATCATAATGAGATCAGATGAAAAAAATAAACAAATGAGCTGCCCAGATGTTTTCCTTGAAAAAAAGACCTCACGTGTCTTTGCTTGAGTTTTATTAGAGATCTCAATAAAGTCTCAAAGTGCTCAAAGTTCTACAAAAGACAAGAATCTCACTATAAACTCAACTCTTTCTCCTTCCGTGCTGATGCTTTTGAAGCATTTAATTTCTCCTTTAGGTCTCTCCCCAGCTAACACAAGAACGTTGCAAGAACATTGTGAGAAAGTTCCATTTAGGTTATGCGAACGTTATGGTGTGGAGTTCTTGCTTGGTTATCAGAACGTTAGGTGTGAACATTAGGATAGAACGTTCTTTGAACATTCCCTTAATGTTATTATTATTATACATCCGGTCATGTGACAAATGGAACATTTGTTCATCGTTAGGCTAACGCTAGGTTGGAACGTTACATCTCGGTTTGTTCAAACTTTAGTCAAAACCTTCAAAGAACGTTCCAGGAACGTTGTCATGTAACAGAACCATGCAAGAACGATACCAGAACGTTAGTTTAACGTTCTGTGTTACATGGGCGTAAACTAACGTTCTGGTATCGTTCTTGCATGGTTCTGTTAAATGACAATGTTCCTGGGACGTTCTTTGAAGGTTTTGACTAAAGTTTGAACAAACCTAGATGTAACGTTCCAACCTAGCGTTAGCCTAACGATGAACGAATGTTCCCTGTTTGTCACCTGACCGGGTGTATAATAATAATAACATTAAGGGAATGTTCAAAGAACAATAGCTTAATGTTCACACCTAACGTTCTGATAACCAAGCAAGAACTCCACACCATAACATTCGCATAACCTAAATGGAACTTTCTCACAATGTTCTTGGAATGTTCTTGTGTTAGCTGGGTCTTTGCTATTTCTCCTTTAGGTCTCCAAGGCTCCCGACTCTTCAAAGAGAAACATTTGAGCAATATTTTTTCTTTTCTTAAGTTGCGCATTGCATTTCAAAGGAGTGAAAAGAAAGAGAATATGGTAACACAACTTTTTAGGCAGTATATTTTGCTTGCACCACAAAAAAGGAAAAAGTAGTTGGAAGACTGGAAGAAAAGAATGGATATTTTATTTCAGTAGTATGGGATGCTAACCAGCACAGCCTGAAAAAGATGTGACCCCGGCAGGGAAAACCAGGTCAAAGTCTTTCTTTTTTTTTTAAACAACTTTTTTGTGAATTTAAGTTTTGTTTTTGATCAAAATATGTACTCTGATAGATATCTGAGACTGTCATCTTTCATTTACAGCAATAAAACCGAGTGGTTAAGTTTTGTAGCTAATGTGAGTGACATGATATTGACACGATATCTCAATAAATTGCCCCCTGACTTTGGCCTGGTTTTCCCTGGCGGGGTCACATATCAGGCCCGTAGCCAGCTTCTGTTATGGGGGGGTGCTTTTTGTAAGAAAGTGGACCTGTTTTGGGGAAAGTCGAGGCCCGAAGGGCCGAAGCCAGTGAGGCTGGGGGGCGGCCCCTGGAAGCTGAAGCCTTTTTAGATAGTCTCAGGTGCATTTTGGGCATTGGAGAGGGGTAATTCCGTATAGGACAAACTCTAATTGAAAGACTTATAATATGACAAACGGCAATCACCAGTGTTTGTCACACCAAATTCTGTAGCTGCAACTGCAGTGTAGTAGAGGGTGAGTGGACTGACCTGAGCGACCTGATTAATTAGGGCATAGGGATGTACCATTTTGGGAGAGGGGACAATGAGTCACTCAAGATAAAAGGAATAAATGGCATACGACTTTGTCTGTACAACATTGGTTAGGGTGGACCTTTTTGGCTCTGTGGGGGTGGTGCGAACGCACCCCATGCACCCCCCTTGGCTACGGGCCTGCATATCTCAGGTCTATTAAAGACGGGAACGTGACTATAAACAGTTATTTCTCATTCTGTGCTGATGCTGAGGAAAATCAATCATTTTATCTTGGTCAGAAACATTTCATTTCTTCTTTTTAGTTTTTCCTTTAGGTCTCAATTAAGACACATGAGTCATCAAAGAGTGACAATTTATTCTCTCTCTCTCTCTCAAAGCTTTCAGAACAGGATATCTGAGTCATGGTATTATTTTGGGGGCATCACGGTGGCTTAGTGGTTAGCACGTTTGCCTCTCAGCGCTGAGGTCTTGGGTTCGAGTCCACATCTGAGCGGAGTTTCCATGTTCTCCCCGTGTCTGTGTGGGTTTCCTCCAGGGTCTCTGGTTTCCTCCCACAGTCCAAAAACATGGAGGTCAGGTGGATTGGGTACTCTAAATTCACCATATGTGTATGCATGTGTGTGCACCCAGTGATGGATTGGCACCCTGTCCTGGGGTTAGTTGAATAATGTAATGCTCTCCTCTGCACCCAGTGAGGGGGTAGGGGACTAACCGCGACCCTGATAAGGATTAAGCAGGTGTGATAATGGATGGATGGATGGTATTGTTTTGTTTTTTCTTTTGATCCCTGGGCAGGTCAAATTAAATTGCCCTTGAGCAAGGCACCTAACCCCCAACTGTTCCCCCAGGTGCCGTGGATAGGGCTGCACTATCTACATGCTCACAACCTAGTCTGTGTGAGTTTAACTGCATGGATGGGTTAAATGCGGAGGTCAACGTCCATTGCGTGCAATCACATTGGCAGAGCTGAATCTAAATCTAAAATTAAATAAATAAATAAATGATATATATATATATTTTTTTTTTGTTTAATACCTGAAATGCAGTTTTCACTCTGTAATATTATTAAAAAGAGCTTAAAGCACTTCATCAAAAATAAATAAAATGACATAAAAGTAGCATTAAATGTAAATAATGTAAAAGAAAAAACTCTGAACTGATTCAAAAGAGTAGCATTACAGAGATGAGTGAATTTAAATATAATGAAATGGAACAGAGGACTGGAGCACAGCACAGTTTGCTCTGCTTTGACATCACTGCTACACCTGCTAATTAACTGCTGAGTTGAATCAGGTGTGTTTGAATTTGAACAAAAATTGTGCTGGAATCCAGTCCTCCATGCCAGACTTCCCAGACACAGGAATCATTTCCGTTCCTTTTAATGAATTAATGGAGGATTTAGTGAAAGGAAGCAGAAAAACATGTGGATGTGTTTTCCAAATACTCCACATGAAATGATTTTAGATGAAGTTCTAATTCACAAAATGTAACTTTGGCTCTACCTAATAAGTCAAGCGCCCTCTGCATCACGGCCCCGCTTTAGAAAAATTCCTGATTCTGAGGCTTCCGGGTTGGACTCAAGTGCAGAGAGAGGAGCGACAACAAAAAGATAAAGTAAAAATAAGCCCTGAAAATAAACAAAATTTACCTCAAAGGCACTAAAGTCAGAGGCTCTACCCTCTCCCAAGGTGCGCTGCCACATGGATGATGTCTAAACAGATTCCTATGCCCGACAGGTGCAGTGCCACTCCAGGGGAGCCTATACAGTTCCCTAGCACCACTTGAGGGGGCCCAGGTCAATAAAGCATCCCTTCCTGAACTGTTACCACGGCTACGAGAGGCTTCTACGACCAACTGACCTTGCAGTTCCAATCGCTGCTCAATGGGGGTGGTCCCATGCAGATCCAATTGGGGGTGGTCCCATACAGGTTCAAATGCTCCTCCACATTAACTTGTGATTGACCAGGACACCGGATGGAGTGATGAAGTGTGTTATTGACTGAGGAAGGAAATGAATGTGTGCCAAAGCATTACATCTTTATTGCAGATCATTCACTTAACCTCCACTCAGCAGTGTTGTTGCCATAATGTGGTAAAGCTCAATGTGTAGTGGGTGTGGTAGGGGGTCCAACGTTCATTTTTCAGGCCCCCAAAGGACTATTTTTAATTTAACAGACAAAAATATGCCATTACCATACCTTAAAGAGCTTGACAAAGATGATCCATCAGTCTGTGTGTGAAAGAAAAAAGCACAACTGTGTACATTGAGAATCAACATCACAAACATCTCTCCAATGTTTCCACACGTTGCTGAGTGTTTAAATATTGATCTCACACACATACACTCACATACAGCACAAACTTTGGTCTGGATTATTGATCAGATCCAAATTCTCACTCTTTCTGGCATCTGTAGGCTGATTAGTTTCTATCACTGAACAAACAAAGGCTCAGGAGGTTCTATTAGGAATGCAAAACATCACCACAACATGCGTGCTCAATGAATCTGAGAAAAACTTCTGAAGTCAGGGGCTGCATTTTGAGCGCTCAACCAAAGGGAAGAAACAACAGTGAATTTAGACACTCAAAAGCCTATTCAGACTGAATAAAATTAACCAAGGGGTCTTGGGGTTATTTTGTCTTTCACATTTAATTTTTATTTCCATCCACGATGTCTGTGTTTTTGTCCTTCCTGCCCTGAGTTACAGGACAAATTATCTATTGTTTTTATCTAACTCAGTCATGCGCGTAATTTGCGGTGGGGATATTGGGGTTATGACCCCCCCAATAATCTGATTCAATCACTGTAACCCCCCCAATAAAGTCACATAATTTCAATTTACACAAACCTCTTTCACGAATAACTTGTTAATTTTCTTTATTCATGATCAATTTTGGGTAAAATACTAGCATGTTTAATCATTTGGTAATGTAACCCCCCCCCCTCTTTCCCCACAAAAACTTGGTATCACCCAACCCGCTGGCTCCACCAAGCAGCAGCGCTCACCGTTTGCTTGCTTGTGGAAGCAGCTGATGGGGAGTGGGTGTCGTAAGAAAAAATGAAAAGAGCACCAAAAAGTGGACAGAAAACAATTTTTCATTGTTGGTCGACAACACCGCTGTGTAAAAAGCAGAAAAATCTAAATAAGGTAAATGTATATGTATTGTTAGCTGATGATTTAATAACTATGCCGCTGTGTATCAGACACACTATGAATACCTGTTCAGGTATTTTAGCTCCGTTAGACCTGCTACTCCCTGATCCTCCTAAGCTGACAATGAGTCAAAAGAAAAAGAAGTCCTCTTATTTTATATAAATTAAGTACACATGTTTAGCTGATTTTGACCTGATATGTACATTTAAGCATTCATGGTTACACTTATCATATGAAAAGTAAAAGTAAAATGTATCTAACTTTCTTGTTCACTACCTTTTGCTGTCTTTGTGTCACTTTCACTAGCACTTTCACTTTCACTGGACAGCGGTCAAAGGTAATGACTGACCTCTTCTTCTACGCTAGCATCTAGGGGATGCTACAACCACAGCGCCCCTAGCGGTTGGCATACTTGAACTAATTTACGCTACTCGTTACTTGGAATTTTACTCGTTACCTGGAACAAAAATATTCCGAGATCTCGACTCGTTACCTGGAATACTCGTTAGTAGAGATGCTCGTAAGTAGGGTTACCACTGTACTTGTCTAGTCATAGAAAACTCAATTTTCAAGCAGATATCATCTCATGTTGGAAAAAAGAGAGATTGGCAGCAGTTACTAGCCATGTAGTCTCCTAGCATGTGAGCCCACCAGAAGCCCTAAATCCTAAATTGCCAAACAAAACAAGCATTAGTCTGAATGGGGACTCAATATACAGTATTTAGTCTGGAAGGAAAACCTTCCACTATACATGAGAGAGTATTATTCAGAGAAAAAAGAAACTAAAATCAATAACATATGTGAGATACCACAGGCGTAGTGTCCTCTTTTCTACTTAGACTTGGACTTGCATTGCACACTATTACAGATGAAGAATAACTCAACAATTGTTTTCAAAGTATTTACTGGGCTCTACTCCGTAGGGGGTAATAAAAGTCAGGAGCTTTTAAAGCTACAGTTACATATACAAGTCATTACTTACTAGCTGTTTCTTAAAGATCTAATGTTAAATGCAGTTGGACTAAGAGACAGAAATGATTGATTATACTGTATCTAGAAACATGTCCTGTATTGATTTAAATGCTATCTGGATGCATGAGTATCATCACTGAGGTGTAAAGTGTGTCATTACAGTTGTTCCCAGATACATCTAATCCAAATGGAGAAGAAGAAGAACCCACGTTTTCACCACAGTGATACACACACATAGGAATGTTAATAGGAATTTGACCTCCACCTTTACCACACACACTACAGGGCACTGAGCACACACATACCCAGACTGGTGGGCAGCTCCATCATCCATGGCACCTGGGGAGATGTTGGGGGTCAAATGTCTTGCTCGGGGTCACTTCAGGTCAGGGATAGGGGATCAAACCAGGTCTAAAACCTGCGTTGATAACCTTTCGGCCACGGCAGTCCCGGGCAACAGCTGCCCCTGGCTTAACAACCTGTTAATGCTCAGTCATTTCATGCATTTTAAGGATTATTTCTGGACAGAGATCATCTACACACAAATCCAAAACCCATAGATTTTAAAAACAAGTTAACTCAACTGCTATAGAGAACAAACGTTTACACATTTTAACACACAGTTGCACTTTATTTCCTAAATTTAAGCTTTTGGAAAAAGTAGAGCCCTGTCCTGGGCTTAGTTAGGATAGTGTAATGCCCTGCCCTGTGCCCAGTGAGGGGTAGGGGACTAACCGCAACCCTGATCAGGATTAAACAGATGGGATGATGGATGGATGGATGGAAAAAGTTGAGTATAAAATAAGGCCTTTGCTGAAATTAAATATTGTTTGTTTTATTTTCCCCCCAATCTATTGAACTCAAAAAATAAAGAACTGCACTAAAATGTGCTGAAAATATTTTAATTTGTTCCCTGTAGACGTAAACTTTCACTTTACAAAATTTTTTTACAAAAATTTACAAAATCCTGACCCTGTCCAATCTTTTACAAAACTGGTTTTATTAATTTATTTCTCTTAATTAAATCTGATTTGTTCACTTTATCTTCTATTTTGTCATGTATGTGTCTTGTTTTGATTGTGAATTGATTTGTTCATTCAGTTCTGTTTATTTTAGCTGAAGCTGATTGAATTCTCTCATTTCTTTTCTATCCATTTACACTGAATATGCTCAGCTGCATTTCAGATAAGGGTCAGTCTCCGTGAATATGAAGGTGATTGAAATGCATCCATCCAAATTCAACCGTCAAACTGCCTCCCAATTATAGCGGCAACTCCTCCCCTGCTGTTCTGTTTATGATAAAGAGAGACCTTTGAACTCCTCTGAGTTCAGTAACCTACTTCACAAGTCTGCACGGTGAGCTCATTAGTTTAAATAAAGCACTATTTGTTTTGCCTTGTCATTGTCCAATGTCTCACTATAGTATGATGTGCTTTAATAGGTCCGTGACCGTGATGACTAATAAAAGAGGTTATCTATTCTAAACAGAAGTGAAAAAAGGGAAAATGAGGAATAGTAGTAGATGCAGTAGCTCGTTGTATATGAGCTTGTTTGTATAATACTTGCTGACTATTGGATTTCAGTCTGAACAAAGACATTTTAGACTTAAAATAAGGTACAATCCAGATTCTAGTGTAAATTGGGTTAATATGAGTATACAGAAAGTTACAGTTCTTTTTGACACTAATTTCAAATGGCTCCCTTTAAAGTATTTGAACATTTTGTGATCAATGGGCCAATTTAACCCTTTTGTGTGTCGTAGTCACTACATTAGTCATACGTTGTTATCTTCTAACTAAACTAGATTCAATATTATAGTCACACAACATCATCTTCAGTGGATGTTAAAACCCTGCATGCCACCTAGTGGTCAGAAATTGTAAATGCAACATAACACACGGTAAAGAAAAATGGCTAATCGACACATCTCAAGGATTTCTGCAAAAGGAACTTCTACCAAAAAAAATAAACAAAATTGAGGAACAAATTTAAGGAGCAACATAAGAAATTTCAATGAAGCACTACACACAATAAATATTAGCTTGAATTCTTTTTTATTTTTTTAATTTATTTTATTTTATTTTATTTTATTTATTTATTTTTTGGGGGGTCCTTTTTAAAAAAAAAATAAATAAATAAAATAAAATAAAATAATAATAATGTATGAAACGGTTTTCCTGCTTTTTCAGGAAGGGTTTCTAGAGTGATGCCAAAGAAGAGTCACCTTTGGTTCCATGAAGGATCTTTCAATGGATGGTGTTTTAACGTAATATAAATAGAAGCATGGATGTGTGGAGATGGATGGATGGATGGATGGATAGATAGACCATAATAGTAGCAGGCTATGGAATATTGCACAGTTTAAACTCTATACTGCATAATGTAATTAGCTATTCAGCGATGTTTAAACAGCAGACGAAGAAGAAAACATTTCTTATGAAAAAGAAATATATGAGCTTTAAAACATGCAAATTTATGTATAAGCCATGAACCTTTTAGGAACCTTTATTGTGAGTGTGATGTTTCTCAGGCTGCAGGAAACAAGATTAGACCTCACACACACTCTTACTCACTTCCCTTTCCTTGGAACAAACAAAGCTGTGGACTGTAAACACCTCCCTCGGAACACTGGGAATACCCTTTCATCTTTATTCATTAGGTGTGAGGCTATATGTGTTGTGCTGCCTTGTGTTGGTAATTAGCCCCACTTCTCCCTCTCAACCCCTTGAACACAAGATCACAGAACAGAGGCCACACTCAGTGCTAAGGACAAGCAATACACGAGAGAGAGAGAGAGAGAGAGAGAGAGAGAGAGAGAGAGAGAGAAAGAGAGAAAGAGAGAGAGAGAGAGAGAGTATTAAGACGCCGGTGAACAGCTTGCCTGATTACTGCTGATTAAGATCTAATTGGAGTTCTCCAAAACAAGATGACCTCTGCTTTGTTTACTGATGGGATTAATCGTGACCCAACAGAATTAAAATTCCCAGCTGAATTAATTCTTTCCTCATTATTTTGAAGCGGGGCTGTGCCACTTTTTAGCATGTGTAAAAGCTTCACCCGCCACTAGCAAGATTCAAACACACACTGGAATACATTTAGGTTGGATGCTGTTGAGCGTTCCGAATGGTGCCTGAGAAGCAAACATGGACGTCTAATGGGTGTTAAATATAAAAGCTCTTGGGTTAGACATTGGGTTCTAAGGAGAACCTTCATCAGACTAATATAGACCCTTATGTGGATGTTTTTTTTTTCAACTTTTGTAATCATAATTTTTATTCTACTTAACCCCCTGAAGTCTGAGGGTGTTTCAGACACTCTGATGTTGTCTGACATGGTTTGGCTTTTATACAAATTACACCCATCTAAAAATAGTTTTTCCCTAAATGGGCAATGTGTGTGCAAACAAGAATGTGTGAGGATACAGAGTTTTAATGTTATGGCTGATCAGTGTGTGTTACGTGTTAGAATCCTGTGCACGTTTGATGGGTTCTTCAAATTTTAAAAGCTTTAATAGCCCACACTTGCACATCTCTTAAACTATATGACGTTTTATTACACCCCAAAGGTTATTACCCAGAAAATACATGGAAAACAATACAATCTGGCTGCTGTAGGAGTGAGAAGTGCATGTGCTCTTAAGCTTATGAGGTTAAAATGGTTCATTAAAGAAAGATTTGTTTCTATTATACAATTTTTAACCTTTTAACATCCTGGTCAAGCATTTGGTAGAGCACATTTAAGTCACTATATCTTCTTAAAGAAAGTGTTGAACTTTACACAATGTGATTGTGCCATCTCTACCAATCGGTAGAGGTATGTTAGCCTAAAAAGCATCCACTAGAGGTCACTAGAAATGTTATTGTCAGAATGCAAACCAGCAATGCTTCATAGCTACTACAAGGAATAAACTGGATCAAATGTGGTTACACCACCACAGAGATGAGTACGGAGTTTAAAAAGTGAACATTTGCATGTTATTGTACAGTTTTTGTATTTTTGGTTATATTCTGATTTTATTATAAGGTGCCTTCTCATTGTAAGTTTAAAGTGTACATAAAAAAAACATTTACATTGACTATGTAGGCTCTTCATATGGGTGCAATGGTTCTTCTTTTGTTATGGATATCTTATTGTGTATGGTTCTTTAAGTATCCTATTTAAGTACCAATAACTGCACTGTCATACATTTTCATATTATTACATATTATACAGTGAATGTCGAAGAACACAAAAAAGCAGAACCAGAAGAGACCTGGGTGTTTCATGGCTGGCTGGATGGAATCCCAGCAATCATTTCCATAAGAATAGTTGGTAGCTGATGGCCCATAAGAGGGAGGGTGGAGCAAGAATCTCAAAAAACCTGGGAAAGCTAGTGTTAAAGTTAGAAAAGTTGAGAGAGAGAGAGAGAGAGAGAGAGAGAGAGAGAGAGAGATTGAAAGTAGTCTATCATCTCTTGGGCAGCCTCTAGTCAGTCAGAATTAGACCGCTCTTATCGGAGTTGATAATGGGTTCGAGCGAACAGATGCCATAGCACTCCACTCTTTCCCTCGGCCATGCTGCTTTGTTTCCCCTAAGTTGCTTGAGAGGCCTGTCTTCTCTGGATTCTTTGTCCATTTACCCTTTTATAGTCATAAGCCCCTTGTCTATCACTATCTGTTAACATAAATGAGAAATATTCAGGCTTCATGTTGAGCGACAGCATCTTCCCCTCCGAGATGCTCCAGTACTCAGATTCCTTTAGACTGAGGAAAGCTCGCTTACTGAAGCCCCATGGTGCCGGCCATCAGATGAGCATTTGTGTCTCTGTGGCTCTGCCATAGCCAGTAGAAACATCTGCTCCTCAGGCTGTGGCTGGATTTAGTCACTTAACCTGTCAAAGCACATAAGCGGTAAATAAAAAAAACTCTTCTACCCAGAAGTCTGCACTTACAGGAAACACACTCATGCACGCACACCAGTATAAAAATCATCACTCTGCATAAACCGCACATACGCACATACATAATAGCATCTTTCCATTAGCACTGACAGCTGCTCTCAAATGTTTAATCTCACTCCTCACAGCTAGCATGCTAACTGTGACCCGAAAGCCTGAGTGTATATTACCGAGTGGCTAATGGCTTAGCACTCAGCGTAGCATCTTCATCTCAGCACTCTGCCATTAAGAGAATAATAAACAAACTCCAAATCTGAAGAGACGGTTAATAATCATGCCACCGCTGCCGCATACATTTGCATTAGCATTAAAGTTTGTGGGATCAAGGAAACTTGAGCAATGAAGGCTGAGACTATGTAGCTGCTATGCTAACAAGCTAAACACTTAGCAAGCTGGGCAACTGTTAGATGTACAGCCCCAATGGTAGATTCACAACACAAAATCAGTTCTCTTTAGAGGTTAAATGAGATATTGATCGCAGTCTGGTCTCTAGAGCTTTTATATGTGTCATATAAAAGCTCATATGAAATTTCAAATGCCCTCAAATGCTAGTATTCATCATCACGTCTATCAATAGTTCAGTGTTCATAAATCTTAAACAAAACAGACTTTACGTTTGTAATTGTGTGTTCTTATACAAACAGCGTTAACTGCATCAGCTGTAGATCAAAAGGTGAAAATCATGTTTCATCATGTTAGACAATTAGTTCAGCTTTCACTTGCTTTATCTTTTATGTGGAACATTTTCACAAGAATGGGTGCTTTAGAGGACTTCTGCTATTTTCTGGTATTTAAAAAAAAATTGATTGATCTGTAAAAATGGATCAGGAACATCAAATTGTATTTGCTTATTGTCCATTGTGAAGGGTTGCAGGAGGAGAATAGGAACACAACGTGGGTCTTGACAATGTAAGTTTAATGATACCAATACAACAGATTGGGGCTATGATGCAAAAAGAAAACACTAAACTTCTCTGTGACAACGGGTTGACATATACAATAGCAAGGAGACATCTACACCTACAGACACAGACTCAGACACTATAAAGGCTTTTAAAGCATAATCAGTCATGGACTGGGTTACAGCTGAGATCAGAACAAGACACAGGTGAATACAATAAGACATGATCTGACTTGACTGGGGGTATGGACATGACATAGGCAAAAACACATGTGGAAAGGAAACATACACAGAAAATCACATGATATACACGTGACAGACAAAACGAGGCAGGGGGCATGGCCAGGGACATTGCAGGGTCACACTTATGCAGTCTTTCATAAGTCATTTTTATGGTTCTATTTGAATGGTATTATTTTTATTGATGTAATGCACCATGACATTTTTAAACATTAAATTGATAGACACAAAATACATTAGAGTTACCCTGAAGTAATTTTTGAATGTTGTGACTATATGCAGAAGTAAAGTTATAATAATTACATTTCTCTGCTTTCAGAAGAAAAAGTTATATCTCCATATCATTTGAAAATAACAATGGGACTTTACACCAATAAAAATGCTCCAAAATGACATTTTTCAACATTCTTCTTTAACGTGTTGGAGATGATTTGTTCTGACATTGATCAAATATAATTTTCTTTTAATGTTTTTTTTTATTATTTACTTAATATCTCAAGGATGGTTTCCCTAACCAAAAACATGACTGGTTATAGATCTTTAGGGGTCATAAGAAGGATTATTGGGGTCCCAATTACCACTGCCTAACACCAATTTACCACCCAGGTTGCATACAATAAATACATAAATACTGGAAATAAATTCAGTTAGCTACACATTAACATTATATCAACAATACTAGGCAGCAGCTAATCAGTATTAATACTGTACTTCATGTGTAAAGACAAAACGTTGAAGCTTAGTCAAAAATCTATCTGATTCACTTTTCCCCCTCTAAAAGCATTTTCTGCATTTTCCTACAGCCTTCCCTTAAGCTTAGCTAGTTATCTTAACAATGTCATCATGCTATTATGTACATATAAGAATAATCACAATCTATAATATAATTTTTTTCCTTTTTCCTTTGCAATCAGGGGATTATATTATCACCGGGGCTTAGGGTGCTTATTAGGTAGAGCTGGCACTCAACAGAAATCAATGTTATAAAATTTATTTTAGAATTAAAATGACTTTGTTAGGATGTACCTTCAAATGAACATGTATAGTATTTGTACAGTGGAGAAAAAAAAAGTGTACTCTTTTTTTTCTGATGTCTCATCCAGACTGCAATACAGGAGACTGTGTTGATCTGATGATTTGCTCTTTCATTATCACTCGTTTTCAGTGTATGCTCTGCAGACATGTGCCTGGCATTAATTTGAGGTTAGCAATAGACAGACAAGACACATCAAATGACTTCCTTCATAAAGTCTTCTGTATACCAGTGGGGCCCGTTACATCAGAGAAGCTCTAGGGCATGCTATCTTAAAAAGACACTCATGTCTCTGAGCCATTATCTAAATCTATTTGTGAGCAGCAAGGCCACATTAGCATGTTAGCCATAAAACAATATGCTCTTTGTTGCGTTAATAAATTCACTGCTAATGCTATTGCTCCTTCCTGAACTGGAAGTGAATAAATGTCTTCTTGTAATGACATTTTATTATCGGTGTAAAGAAGCACTGACATTTCAAAAAGAACATGCTTCTGGGGGCTTATGGCGTGCCCTGAGGGAGGATTCGGACAGTGTTTGGCACCAAGTGTTAATCATTTCAGGAAGGAGGAAATGGCAAACTCCCAGTTTAGGAAACTTAATAAAAACAAACCTCTAATTGGATC
>BRDA01081232.1:8776-21152 GCA_036984385.1 Crenuchus spilurus | reverse complement strand
GATCATGAGCATCCAGTAGAGTTTTATGGCCTTGACCCTTACGCACAGCGATTGTTCCAGATTCTCTGAATCTTTTGATGATGTTATGCACGGTTAATGATAATAACTTAAAAGTCTTTGCTATTTTACGCTGGGTAACACCATTCTGGTATTGCTGCACTATCTTTCTGCACAACAATGGTGGAATTGGTGATCCTCTTACCATCTTGGCTTCAGAGAGACACTGACACTCTGAGAAGATCTTTTTACACCCAATCAAGTTGGCAATTAACCTAATTAGTGTTAATTGGTCTTCCAGCTGTTTGTTATATGCTCAATTTCCTTTTTCCAGTCACTTATTGCTACTTGTCCCAACTTTTTGGGTATTTGTTGACACTGTGAAATTTTGAATCAACATATTTCTCCTTTAAAATGTTACATTTACTCAGATTAAACTTTTGATCTGTCATCTATGTTCTATTACGAATAAAATATTGACATTTGCCATCTCCACATCATTGCATTCAGTTTTTATTCACAATTTGTTTAGTGTCCCAACTTTTTTGGAATCCGGTTTGTACAAGCATAACATTTACTAAACTGCACTTGTTATGATGTAGCCAGAACACAGCCGCTTAGCTTTGTGTTTGTGCTTGGTGGCTGCAGTGTTAGGGAGCGTCTCACAATTACCAGAAGAAATGTGAAGTGTTTTAGTGCCTGTAGCCAATGATACTCACATTAAACACAAAACATTCTCATCAACACAAAACGAATTATGACTTCATTTATTTGAGAAATTTTCGTGATTTTATTTCATGTTTTTTAATGAAATATTAGTAATAATATTTCATGCATCTTCATACATATTCATATATTATTGTGTTGTTCAAATAAAAAGTTTATCAATTAAAATGTTACTAAACCTAATGATGTCAAACCAACTAATTAACAGATATAAAATCCTGACTGACTACAAGAGTATTTTGGGAAATAGTTTAGTTACAAATTTTATATTGTGTTATATAAATGAAAAACCGTGTTCAGTATTCAACCAAATGTTTCATTTTGTTCTGTTTTGGTGTAAGCCAAAAAAATTTTCATTTCAGTACATTCCTACCAGAATATGTATTTAATTTGATGGACCTTGTTTTTTTCCCACAGATTTCACAAAGTAAACTGGCAGGTAGGTAGTTGGTTGGTAGATGGTAGTTACATTACAGACTGCTTAAATTTTTTATTTCACAGAAAGTTGTGTATTACACAGAAGAAAGTTCATTTATTGGCCTGTGAAGTAATTGTCATGTCTGTGAATTAGTGAGGGCACTAATCATGATGCCAACAAGTGGCGAGTGAGATACATGTTTGATGTATCTATAAGTTCATTATTACTTGTTAGCAACATTAGCTTAGAACCATCAATTCAATGGGCTAAATGACATATCAATACAAATACTCTACAATTATGGTGTTGTTGACACTAATACACTGCTTATCTAAACCCCCAATAAACCACCAACAAAAAAATTGTCCATGCCAACATATCAGGACCACCATGAACGCTGTCTCGGGTATGACATTAAATTTTTACTCTTTATACACACATCAATACATGAAGAGAAGTCACGCAAATGACTGCTGCTGAGCCATAAGTAGCCTGTCTTTCAACAGAAGAGAGAAAGTGACGAGTAAAGAGAGGGAGAAAGACTGCAGATGGAATGAAAAAGACATCAGTCAGGCAAGTTTTACGCCTCGTCAAGCGTGTCATGATGCCTTCATATCTTGTAGGGTAAGAAAGAGAAGGAATATTTAATAACAGACGAGAGAGCATGATGGAATGACGTATCGCTCTCTGATGAGGTCCACTGTCTTTTCTCTCACAACCTCTCTTAGTCATAGTGATGGAGAGAAGAAAGAGGATAAACGACAAGTGTGGGGGGTGGAGCAAAGAGAATGACAGACGGAGGGGTTTTGATTGTCATCTCCATATCATGTATTTAACAGCGGTGGTGAAATGAGATTGAAGCCATATTCCTAGGAGCATAACAGCACTAGTCTTAGTAGACTCATACACAGGATTGTGCTATACAAGACTTTTTTGCTAACACTTTATAATAACTTTCATTAATAAGCCATTAACTAATGATTAATAACTGTGAACAAATCATTAGTTCATGAGAATCTGAACATGAACAAATGTTTATAAATGACAGTTCATGTAGTTACTAATTAAATTAAATAGTAAATTAGTAAATCATTAGTTAATTAAATGTGCATAAACTAATGACATGTTCATAGTTATTAATCATTAGTTAATGAGCTATTAATGAAAGTTATTATAAAATGTTACCAACTTTTAAAATATGAGACTTGTACTCAGTGTACAAATTCTATTGATTTGGTGAAGCTAAAACTAAAATATAAAAAAGTGAATCAAATGAAGAGGAATTGTACTTTAAATGTGCAGAAATGTGTTTCCTGTCATGTATTTTCCCTTAGAGTCATGTATATTAAAACCAGGTGTGCACAAAAATTTGCATAAAATACATATGGAACATAAGCTCTCAAGACAAAAAAAAATGCATGTTTAAGGTGGCAGGCTCCTGCAGATGGCGCTGTATGAGGATGATCGGGCTATAAATGCCTGCAGGGTGTGAGAGGGGAAAAATAGATTGAGAAGAGATGATACAGTGCAGTGAATGTCTCATTCGATGTGTGTAAAATGGGTCATAAAGCAGTTAATGATTGGCTAAAAGGAGTGCTAAAGGCCGTAGCGTGAAGGAAGTAGCTGAATTTGCAAGTGTATGGAAGCGTTCAGTCATACAGGTCTACCAGCAGTCAATTACTTAATATTCCCCTTAAACCTCCCTTGGCTCAGCGTGTTTACTCAGTGGTCCTGTGTTCACTATAGAGGTTAACTGGTCCACTGTGGTGTGCTCTGTACCACCTGCTAGAGTCGTCATTCACTGTTACAACTTGCTCGCTTAATTATACAAGCAGTAAACCCTGTCATATGTCATTCCAAACCAGTGGTGGTCATAATATTCTCATATGACTGTGTATTACTTACATTATACATAAAAACATGTCCAATTTGGATTATGTACTATAAATGAAAGTTGATACACATATTGAAAGTTTCATAAAGGCAGTTCTAACCTTACCCTAGAACCATTAGGCCTGATATTCTCTGCTTTTAATACAAAGTCAGGACTTTTCTGCCCTAAAACTGCATGAAAACAAACACAAACACACAGACAAACATACAAAAGAGAGCTCGTAAGGCTGCTGTCACGTTTGAGTACAACAGCAGGTTGATAATGGCACCGCCCAGTCAGCATGTCCTTAATCAGATCCAATCCTGCCCATTATAATAAAAAAGCTTCTTTCCTCTCGAAAAGAAACAACAGTTGAGCAGAACGGGCCTCTTACCATAATCCCACCTCAACCGAGAGGGAAAAAAAGTCCATCAAATCCCAGCAAAAGCTTCTGCTGGCCATTCTCAGCTCTTAAGACAGTTGAGCGTAGTCAATAAAAAGGGGCAGAGTGAGAGGAGAGAAAGATATGATTCGGAATTGATGGCTGGAACACCTCCTTCTTCAGCTAAGCGTGGCCACGGCCTCCTGCATTCAGACGCTCAGCCGGCTTTGGGGCTCTGGAGACGGGTTCTAGACTGGAGAAGAATGGCTAAGAACTGCTTTTCTTTCAAAGAAACGTCTGGTTTCTATCATATCAGTTTACTTGCAGAAAATGGCTGACGTTTGACGTAGAGCCGTCACCATTATTACATAATGGCCTGATTGAGATAATCAGTGATTTTCCTCAGATAATCTTTCACAATGTTTATTTTTGCAGAAAACAAAATCTGCTATGTTGAGGTAAATAGTTTAGGACCCGAGTGGCTCTGTGGACTTAGGCACCAACACTATGATCTGAGGATGACGAGTTCGAATACAGTCAGTCGTGTGGGTAAACTGCGCTTTCTCCCCATCACTATCATGCAATGTCTGCTGGCTCAGGCATCTGCCAGCCAATCCATCATGGCAAGAATGGCACGTTACCCCAAGCACTTTGGCTGCCCAGCCACGATGTACAAGCAGCAGCTGGAAAAGAAGTGTTGGCTGACTTCACATGCATCGGAGGAGGCCTGTGTTAGTCTTCACCCTCCTTGAGTCAGGGACATTGCAAGTTATTGGGAAAGTCCTAGCGTTTGGGTAGGTCGTTTGGCTACCACTGCATGGGGGGGGAGTTGGGTCAAAAATTTAAAAAGGGGGAAAAAATGCAGAAATAACTGAAATGTGATGAAAACAAACATTGTAACTTGGGGTCATTAAAGCTTTAGAGGGCAGAGGGCAGTAATGTTTGTTTACTTGAGTTCGAGGTATGTCTGTGGTCAGGTTAAAACTACTGCGTATTGGATGTAGTACATAGGAGAGGTTAAAAATTAATTTGGCCACATTAGGCCTGTGCTTTTAGGCATGGTTCACACTACCCAATTTTCGAGTTGCTAACTGGTTTTTGAAATAAATCCTTAGGTCGGGGGGCAAATTGGCATTTGCTTGGCACTGACGCTATGAGTGAACTGCAGGTATTCTTTGGGTAATGCCTGAAACCTGTCCATCACTGTATTAACTGTTTCTTCTGACATCTTCTGTCACCAACCTCCATAAGCATCCACCAATAACCCCGTTGTTTCTCATTTCTTCACCAGGTTGAGAATGCAAGACTTCACTGGTGGCTTTCGGCCTCCAATGTGCTTCAGAAATTCAAAAATGAACACTATGAACACTCCTCCTGTGCACTGATACACTATATGCACATGCTTTGTTGCAATTGTTGCACAATTTTCAGGGTGAAAAAACAGCTGCTGTGTCCATGACGATAACTGAGGGCTTTAATGTTTTACTGGAATGGAAAGTGACCAACTGAGACGGTTGGACGTGCATCGGCCTCCACACCAACAGGCACGGATATTAGCCATCAGAAATGAAAACCTGTCTACCTGCACTGTAATCATGCATGTTGGTCTTTTTCTGACTGAGGTATATTTAACCAAAATCTTCATTAGTATTAAAATTTAGTTGTTTGTGTGAAGAAGTAAAGCTTCTTATTCATATCATTTACGTTTTTTTGTGTTTTCACTGCAAATCAGCACACAAGGAACTTGTAACGTCGAATTTAGAAGAATTTCAAAGGAAAGGTATTTCGTTTACAAAGAAAATGTGTCTAGTGCATGTCATCACATCAGTTCCCATGTGTGTTGTCATGACAAAAGGTGTTCTTGGAGAGCAGACAGGCTCACTGCGGGTTCCTCCTGGTGAACATTTTAATTCATAAACCTTGTAGCACTAAAAGATTCCTGAATACAAGTCAACAAAAGTTGTGTAGTGTGATCTGACAACTCTGAAAGTCAAGCAGAAGCCCAAGTTGTCATCCATGGCAGAGTAGTGCCCATTTTGATATTAAATCACTACATCTATTTAGTATTTACTAGGCAAGTAGACGGTTACATTTGTTCATTTCCAAATTCTGTGCGAGTAGTCTAGAAATGCCCCTGCTCAAAATGTTATTAGTGTAACTGCTGAGTGTATATTGTTTTGTTTTTTTACTTTATTGGGTTGTGAAGATCAGACTTTGCTAGATCCATGTTCATTAAATATAACAGGGCACCCACTCACACCTGATTGTCATAACATCGACTGATCTGCTAATCCTAAAGATTCACTGACTTTTGCCAATCACAGACATATAAATGTCAATAAATATATGAACAAGTCTAATAGGTTTGAGCCGGATACTCGTTTCAGACAAGTATCTGGTCCGGATAAAGCATTTTTGACGAGTAACGAGCATGATATGAGTAAAACTCGTCAATATCCGTGCTCCTGCTGAAAGAAAATCCTCATTAGGTAACTGACTGTCTTCACGGTCTGTGATTGGCCAGTTACACAGAGCACCTGCCCCTCCCTACACAAACACGTCTCTGCAGTGACTGATCTCTCTGTGCTTGGCTTGACGCTAGCTCACATTGCTCTCTTCAGTAACTCCTTAGGTTTTCTTCAGCTCACCTCTATTACGGTTTGTATAATATTTAAAGTTAAAGTTTGGTGAACTGTAAATAGTTTTCAAATAAACAATACATATAGCAACTTCTGATCAATCCATATCAATTTCAGACTTAAAATAATGTACCGATTTAGGCCCCACCCACTTCTGGGTAAACCACGCCCAATTCTGTTTACGGCCCCGCCCACTCCAAGTACAGATACGAATACAGATAGTGGTGTACTTGCTCATCCCTATTGCTTCTATTTTTATGACTTGTGTGACAATCTGATGAAGTTTTAGTTCAAATTTATGCAGAAATATAGAACATTTGCAAACTTTCAAGCACCACTGTACATATGCTATGAATATACATATGCAGATACAGAGAATAGGAAGATGAACAAGCAGTAATTACAATCCCTCAGCTCAATTACACAGGCCTAATAATATGCGAAGCACCGACTCATTTTAAATGTCTCTGAAATTCTCATCATTCGTTTAATCACTCGGAGTGTATGAAACATCTTGTCATTTAAAGGATTAATTGGGATTTGCTCCTCATCTCTCAGGGAGGCCGTGACTGCAGATTGTGCATTTACTACAGCCTCCGAGTCCATCCCTCCATGGCTAGAGACAGAGAGACGGCCACGATTAGTCTCTATGGCAGAGGGAAATTTAATTTGAGGGCCACAATTTAAAAGAAATTGACTTCTATTTAAAAGGGATAGGGGGTGAGGGGGTGTGGACGGAGGGCTGTAGAGCAAGACAAAGCTGGAGATGACAGAAAAAGTATGGGGGGAAAAAATCTATTTCCCTCCGGTTTCCTCAATGGCCCGATGTCTTTTCATCTTCGCCCAATTAGAACTTTGAGTAAAAAAAAATAGACGAAGAAGTAGAAGAAGAAAAATCCATTATTGAGTGCGAGACAATGCGGATCCCCTACATTGTAACCTTTTCTCCCTTTCCAGATGGAAAACTCCCCAAATTGAAACACTTGTACACAAAGAATAAGGCCGTGCTGTGGGAGGGGACGCTGCCATTGAAACCACGCGTGCTAAACTTTTGGCTGCTGAGGCTGTTTGCGGACGAAAACTGCGGTGGGACGGCGGCGGCGAATGCAGCAGCTGTCGTGGCAGAGTTTAAAAAGATGATCTTGGCACCAAATTGAAAAAAAGGAGAGAATAGGGAGGGGGTGGAGGGGATAGAGGGCGTCTGCTGGTGAGGGCCAAAAGAAAGCGCTAATTCATTTGCAAATAGCATTCAGGCACCATTCAGAGCCAGGAGTTAACAAGGTAATCACTTTCAGTCCCTGCCCTTCACTCAGTGCCTCGCACCTCTCCGCAGGGCTGGGGAGTGAATGAAGAGTGTGTACACACAAACCTGAGCACCCAAACAGACACACTCGCTTACACTGCAGAGCAATCCCCATACGTCACACTCTTTATCTCATACACTGAAAACATTACATAATTAGAGAGAGAGAGAGAGAGAGAGAGAGATGAGTAAGGAAAGAGAGATATACACAGAAAAGACAGACAGAAGAGATAGAAAAGAATACAGAGAAAAGAGGATGTGAGAGAGAGAGAGAAGTACACACACACCCAGAGAGAGGGAGAGAGGACAGATTAAAAAGGAGAGAAAGAAAAGAGTAAGGAGAGACAGAGAAAAGTGAGAGAATACGAGACACAAAGTAAGAAAAACAGAACAAAAGAGAAAGAAAAATAAAAAGTGAAAGAGATACAGGGTGAGAGAGAAATGAGAGAGTGCCTGTTCACTGTGCAGCTGTGTCCATTCTTCTCTCTCCGTCCCTGTCGGCAGCTTCAGAGCCCCTGAGCCCTTCTGGGAGGCTCCAGACAAACAGTGCAGTTCTATCTCTCGCTTCTCCATTCTTTCTCCTGATCTGATCCCTAATCAGCAGGCCGGGTCTCTGAACTGGGGCAGCGGAGTAATTACAAAGCAAACACACACACATACACACACACTCTCAGGTCTGACTTTATACTTTGTCAGGGCTTGAGGTCATACATACTGCTGTCCATCAGTAGTTTACACTAAAGATCACATGGACATCCCAGAAGGTTACTGGAATGATGTTTTCTGGAGGGATGAGACCAAAATAGATATTTTTAGTTTAAATGAGAATGTGTTATTTTTGTAGAAAGGAAAGCAATGCATTTTAAAACTAGAAAAGCGCATTTCCTGAAGGAAATTAACATGGCTCACATGCTAAGGTATCCCAGGTGGTTTTTAAGGTGATTTTTTAAGCTGTGGTATCTGTGGTGCTTGATGTGGTGTTGCTAAGTAGTTGTTAGGTGGTTGCTAAGGTGTTACTATGGTCTCCATGGTGGTTGCTAAGGTATTGCTATGATTTCCGAGGTGGTTGCTAAGGTGTTGTTATGGTACCTGAGGTGGTTGCTAAGGTGTTACTATGGTCTCCATGGTGGTTGCTAAGGTATTGCTATGGTATCCGAGGTGGTTGCTAAGGTTTTGTTATGGTACCTGAGGTGGTTGCTAAGGGGTTGCTATGGTATCTGAGGTGGTTGCTAAGGTGTTTCTAAGTGATTGCTAAGTGGTTGCTAAGCTGTTGGTATGGTATCCATGGTGGTTGCTAAGGTGTTGCTATGATATCCATAGTGGTTGCTAAGGTGTTGCTATGGTATCTGAGGTGGTTCCTAAGGTGTTGCTATGATATCCATAGTGGTTGCTAAGGTGTTGCTATGGTATCTGAGGTGGTTACTAAGGTGTTGCTAAAGTATCCCTGGTGGTTGCTAAGGTGTTGGTATGGTATATGAGGGGGTTGCTAAGGTGTTGCTACAGTATCTGAGGTGGTTGCTAGGGTGCTGCAATGGTATTCCTGGTGGTTGCTAAGATGTTACTATGGTATCCAAGGTGGTTCCTAAGGTGTTGCTATGATATCCATGGTGGTTGCTTTGCAATGCGCAAAATAATAAAAACCTCATCCCACCTGTGAAGCACGGTGGTGGCAGTATCATGGTTTGGGCCTGTTTTGCTGCATATGGGTGAGGATGGCTTGCCATCATTGATGGAGCAATTAATTCTGAATTATACCAACAAATTCTAAAGGAAAATGTCAGGACATCTGTAAGTGAGCTGAATGTCAAAAGAATGTGGATCATGTAGCAAGACAACGACCCTAAGTTGACAAGTCATTCCACCAAAGAATGGTTACAGAAGAATGATGATGATGTTTTGGAACAAAGTCAAAGTCCTAATCTTAATCCAACAGAAACGTTGTGGAAGGACCTGAAACAAGCAGTTCATGGGATGAAGATTTCTCCAAAAGATGTGCAGGAATGATGATGAGTTGCTGGAAATGCTTAGTTGCAGATATTGCTGCCCACCAGGTACCGAAAGCAAAGGTTAACATACATGTAATATTGGATCATTAAACTCAAAAACTAAATGATCAAGTCGAATATATTTGTCTTATTTGTGATTTTTTTAATCTATTTTTAGGCCTTGTATGACGTTCTGCTGAAGGTTTGGGTCAAATTCATGCAGAAATATTGAAGGGTTCACAAACTTTCAAGCACCACTGTATGTATTTTAAGTGACTATGTGTAATAATATGTCCCATATGTATTACATATATGAAAGCTCCTAAAGGTATATTCCATATAGGTATTCCACATAGGTATAAGGTATTCCATATATATTATATAAAAAATACTGTTAGGCCAACATTTGTGCACAGCTGGTTATATTACACATATTATTGATTTTCTAAATTAAAATATTTTTCAGGCAACAAACTTATGCACATTTAGGATCTGTATGTGTGTGTAAGATTAAGATTAAGATTAAGATCAACCAATGTAGCCAATGTGATTTTTCACACAACGGAATTTGACCTCCGTATTTAACCCATTCATGCAGTGAAACACACACACACACACACACTAGTGAACACACTAGGCTGTGAGAATTTGTGCCTGAAGTGGTGGGCAGCCCTTATTCACTGGCGCCCGGGGAGCAGTTAGAGGGTTAGGTGCTTTGCTCAAGGACACTTCAGTCATGTCCTGTCTGGGGATTGAACCAGCGAAGACTAAAAACTGCATGAAAACAGGAAGACAAAGTGCCATATTTTACTCTGTATGTTCTACCTTAACTTCAACTAGAAAATCACACTGAACACTGGCAGCAGTGCAGTGACACTGACATGGTGGTGGTGTGTTAGTGTGTGTTGTGCTGGTACGAGTCGATAAGACTCCATGTCACTGCTGGAGTGAAAGTAATCCACTAACCAAAAATATCCAGCCAGCCTGTCATCACCAGTAAATGACTAGAAGACCAACAACAGATGTGCAGCAAGCTACTGTCTGTGACTTTACATCTACAAGGTGAACCAAGAAGGTAGGTGTGTCTAATAGAGTGGACAGTGAGTGGACACAGTGTTTACCATCTCCAGCAGCTCTGCTGTGTCTGAGCCACTCGTACCAGCACAACACACCAGCACCATCACATCAGTGTCACTGCAGTGATGCATCACTCAAATAATACCTGTCCTGTGGAGGTCCTGACCACTGAAGAACAGGTGAAAGGAAGGAAAGCAAGTATAGACAGAAACTGATGGACAGTCTGTAAATGTAGATATTTAGCACTGTTTGGTTTTCCAACTTTCCAAAGTTGGGACAAATGTATAAAAACATACACAAGCACAAAATAATCATGATACACTCGCTCCCGTCTTACACTAGAGAAAAAGATGCAAATGAAAGTAGAGCTTTGAGTTAACACATACAGGCTACCTTAAAACAACAAAGGAAAACAAATCTAAACTAATCAGGAGTTTACGACAGTAAAGCAGGGAAACTTCACAGGAGGAAAAAAAAGACAGAAAGTACTCAATTCCAGGATTAAAAGCAACTAACTGGCTATTTATATTAGCACCTATATTCCAAACAACAACAAAAAAAATACAGAATTCAGCGCTCCGTTCAATTCCATTCAATTTATGATAATATGGCACTTTCATGTAAGAAGATTACAAAACACTGAGGAGCACAGACGTTGCTATTTAAGAGGCGAATCCACTACTTTGTACATCCAAACTTCTGCTCATTACACTAGCATTTAAGCATTCTGATGGCACGTTCAAACCACAAGGTAGAAAAACTAAATGGTCCAGATGAACTCCTCTCATTATGTGAGTGGAAAAAAACTTTAATTGGTAAATGTTGAACTAAGCAGTTTAACTAATAGGCAGATGACAAAGAAGGTGCAATCTAGTAGAAGGAC
The DNA here is from genome assembly GCA_036984385.1 of Crenuchus spilurus. Lineage (NCBI taxonomy): Eukaryota > Metazoa > Chordata > Actinopteri > Characiformes > Crenuchidae > Crenuchus > Crenuchus spilurus. The sequence continues at coordinate 9,869 of BRDA01081232.1, read as the reverse complement.
TACAAAAGGCAGCACTAGCCGTGACTAAAATCTAATTAGTTAATGAGATTTGGGTCTTTCGAGTGGTACTCTATCTACTGAGAGAGGAATCTGAATTAGAGTTGTTGACAATGCAAGTGCATGAGGATGGGTTATTTCACAATTTGACAGCAGGTCATTGGGTCACTTAGCGATGATGATGGCAATGAACCCAGCACTGCACATTTAATATACATAATGTTCAAGTTATGACCACCTACAGTACCTAATAGTGGGAAAAAGCACCCTTGGCCTGGACTGTTTGCTCCATGGTGATCCCTGACACTCACCACCACATCAGTGCTGAGGATATCCACTAATACCTGCTCTGTCAGGGTTCTGACCATTGAAGAACAGAGCGAAAGGAGTAAACAGATAAGCAGATGGACTACAGTCTGTAATTGTAGAACTACAAAGAGCATCTATATGGTCTGGAGTGTAGAAACAAGGAGGAGATCATAATATTCTGATATGATTGTATTGCTCCATACTTAATGGCAATGGTCAAAACTTGATCTGTACCCAGAGCCCTAAAAGTTTCAAAAATGGCTCAGCTTGACCTACCAATGACTACTTGGTCATTTATTTATTGAGGAAAATAAGTATTTGAACACCCTGCAAATTTGCAAGTTCTCCAACTTAGAAATCATGGAGGGGTCTGAAATGTTCATCTTAGGTGCATGTCCACTGTGAGAGACATCATCTAAAAGAAAAAATGATTTTTTAATAATTTATTTGTGTGTTACTGCTGCAAATAAGTATTTGAACACCTGCCAATCAGCAAACATCCCCCGGTCTTACAAACGACTAACCGTCCACAAGTTTATGAATAAACGTCGTCATTGTGTGTTTATTTAATAATTTTTTAGTAAAAAAGAAAATCTACTACAGAGAGTGTCACCTGTACGTGGATTCTACTTGTAAAGTCTGGGGAGGTACTAAAGATTCAACCTCTTGAACGTTTAAACGTCCCACAAGTTTATGAATAAAAGGAGTTATTTATTTACTGGTTCATCAGTAACCATCCAGTTCGACTCGGTAAAAACTTTGAAAATCCCGAGACCCATGTCTAGTT
>BRDA01081224.1:0-11287 GCA_036984385.1 Crenuchus spilurus | reverse complement strand
ATATATATATATATATATATATTCTTATATAGAATATGTAATAAATGTATTTATAGCATTAAAGTTTACCAGTTAGAATGTCTGAACTGTTTTATTTTATTTTTGTTTTTAATTTAATTTAATTAATTAATTAATTAATTTTTTATGGGACATCAACTGCTATTGAGAATCTTAGCTAAATTTCACTAATTACACTGTTTTCACTTGGAGTAGGACACAATGCAGAATATTAAGGCTAATCGTTTTTTTCACTGAATACACATTTTTTTATGACTTCCAAATATTTCCAAATATCATATTTCTCTAAAAGTTTGCAGAGATAACCAACAGGTGTCCATATCTTAAATGCATATAAAATTATCAATATTCCTCACTATAACACAATAAAACATGGCATGGACGTAGACCACATTCAGTGTGAATAAGGTAAATGTATCTGAGAGTGAAGTCTTAGTTGATCAATTAGTGAGTCACAGTATTTTGTCTCAGAGTTCAGTAGAAGTGGACCCGCGAGTTCTAGTGTAAAATCTGCCTAAAGCATTAAGGAACTCGATCCTTCTGTGTTTATGTTTGTGTTTTAGACATGCGTCCTGTCTCTGTTTTCTTAGGGTTGCTTCTTTTAGCAGGAAATGATTAGCCAGCATCCAACCTTATCAACTCCAAACGCTGTAGCCTTTATTTTTAGATTGTCTTAAAGTGATGTTTTAAAACCCCACCAATTTGCATTTTGACTGAATTACAGTACATATTGACAGATAATTTGTGATTTAATTTCAGTGTTTTGACAAGGCTAGTGGATGGTTTTGTGACACTGCATTAAATCTTACTTATATATAAATAATTAATAAATAATTAATTCGATGACTTTTTATAAATAAAATCATATGATTACAACATTTTCAACATAAATAATAGATATGTAGATGATTTCACTCGCTTTCCAAAGTGTAGATCTCACATTGATGTTTTTTTATCTCATTCTAGATGTTTTAGATTGTTTTTATCTTATTATAGATGATTTAGATGTTCTAGGATTTAATTGTTTATGCTTTAGAGATCCTTTAGATCCTTTAAATGTTTTATGTGTTTCTAGATTTCACTCTAGATGGTTTAGATATTTTTTAGATCTCATTGTAGATGTTTTAGGTCTTATAGATGTTTTATATGTTTGTGAATTCTATGTGCTTTTAGATATACTAGATGTTTTAGGTGTTTTTTCATCACATTATAGATGTTTTAGATTATTTTGTATCTTATTGTAGATGCTTTACATGTTCTAAGATTTAATTCTGTAGGTTTTAGATATTTTAATTCTTTTAGATGATTTATATGTTTGTAGATTTCATTCTAGATGTTTTAGATGTTTTATATCATATTGTAGAAGTTTTAGGCCTTATAGATGTTTTATATGTTTGTAGATTGTGTTTTTAGATATTCAAGATGTTCTATATGTTTGTAGATATCATTCTAGATGATTTAGATATTTTTAGATCTCATTGTACGTTTTAGGTCTTATAAATGTTTCATATGTTTGTAGATTCTAGGTGTTTTTAGATATTGCAGATGTTTTGTGTTTTTACATCACATTATAGATGTTTTAGATTATTTTGTATCATATTGTTGATACTTTAGATGGTCTAAGATTTAATTCTATAGGTTGTAGATATTTTAAGTCCTTTAGATGATTTATATGTTTGTAGATTGCATTATAGATGGTTTAGATGTTTTTAGATCTCGTTGTAGATGTTTTAGGCCTTGCAGATGTTTTATATATTTGTAGAGTCTATGAGTTATTAGATATTCTAGATGTTTTAGGTGTTTTTACATCTCATTATATATGTTTTAGATGATTTTAGGACACATTTAAACATTTGAACTGGATTTAAAATAGTTTCACTTCATCTCCACTGCTGTAAGTAGTAGTAAGCTTTACTTTCAGCATCACTTTTTAACCGCATGCTCATTAGTCAGATGTAAAGCTGTTGAGTACTTTAGTAATTAAAGTTTTCGGTATTTACTCTTAACTGTAATTTCTTTTGTAATGTCCGTGAGAATTTTAAATTCAGATCTACATATGGACTCTAAAGTTTAAGAGGTTAATGGTCAATCCCAAGCAAAAGGATTGTGTGTGTGTGTGTGTGTGTGCATACAAGGCAAGGCCAAGAGACAAAATGCCAAGGTCTGACCCTGCATTCCTTCCCAAGTGTTCTCAGTTTGCCATGGGTTTTGCCTTATCATCAAATTGGGCCCCAATAAAACTGGGAGTGGTCAGGCTAAAGGCCAGAAAGGCCAGATGAGAGTTCATGTCGAATTTCTATTTTCACCCCCCATCCCATCTGCGATTGAACAGCCAGCGGTTCTGGTGTCACAATGACACCAGAAGAAAAAAAGGCAGCTGAATGTGTCTTAAATGTAGGAAATAAATATTTCATTATTATTCAGCCAGACCTGCATCACTGCTATTGTAAGAACACTTGTTAAAGATATTTTACACTTTATAGAACAAAGAATCGTTTAGTTTGGTTTTGCACTTTTTTAATTGGTCAAGTCATCATTAATTGTTCTCACATTGTAAAAAGCAGCTGTTTTCAGATCTAATTTCATCATAAAGTCATTTTTATCAGGTAGAATGATCTCCTTCAACTTTTAACTTTAACTTTTAACTTTTTGTTAAAACACATTTGGGGGGGGGAATTCAACTGACCTTCAAATAATAAAAAACAAAAAGTTCTAAAAATAGTGACAGATAATGTTTGAAATGAGTTCTAGTGTCTGTGTGGAATAAAAAAAAATTCAATTGACTTTCAAATTCAAACTCAGTTTCTTTACTTTTTGTAAAAAGTCACATAAGCAGTGCGTTTTCTGTCAGCTGACCTTTGATATCAGTTTGAACTTGTTTTTGTGTCCTAAAAATAGAAATAAATAACATATTATAGACTAATTTTATTGACCTTCACAGTCAAATGTAATTTCAGTTTGTTTTTGTTTTATAAATTGTAATAAATAAATCAGGTTGAAGTTGATTGTGTATGTAGGGGGCAGCCGTATCCTGGTGGTTACTGATCTGCTGTCATGACCGGAAGGTTGTCAGTTCGATTCCCAAGAAGCTCATGACTGAAGTACCCTTGAGCAAGGCACCTAACCCCCAACTGCTACCCGGGCGCCTTGGATGGGGCTGCCCACCATTCCGGGCACATGTTCTCACAGCCTTGTGTGTGTGTGTGTGTGTGTGTGTGTGTGTGTGTGTGTGTGTGTGTGTGTGTGTGTGTGTGTGTGTTTCACTGGTTAAATGCGGAAGTCAAATTCTGTTGTGTGTAAATTTGAATCTAATCTCTTTTACTGCAGAAATGCTGTGATGTTTTAGCATCATAATGAGAAGTTTTAATCAAAATGTGTGAGAAGCTGCTGAGAAACATTTTATTTTATTTATTTTATTCATTTTTTCAGAGCCAAGCATCTGCGTGTCACACACGTGGCCGACGGGTGCGACACGCGTGTGTGTGTGGTGGATGGTGCTGGTTTCCTTAAGAGTATCAACCAACATTACCACCCCCTCCTCACACACACACACACACACACACACACACTGGAGCATCTGTCACCTCGGGGGGTCAGCAAAGTCTAAGATGAATGAGTCTTCTGGGAATGCCCAAATGGCTGAAAGGAGGGAGGGGACAGTGTGTTTGTGTGTGTGTTTGTGTGTGTGTATGGGGGAAGGGTGTGTGTGTGTGTGAGAGAGAGAGAGAGTCAGTGGTCAGTCACACAGGGAACAGAAACAGTGGCCGGGAGCAGAGGATTTGGGTCCTAAAAGGCCAAAGCTCTTCAAATCTCCTCTGGCTTGGACTACATTCTGTAAAGGAGCCTATTTTCAGCATGGACTCTCATTTCTGACCATCCTGGACTCTCTCGCCAGGGCTCTGAGAGGCACACTCCACACCATGGCCCTGCATTAAAGGTAAAAGCTGTGAGATGTTAAGTTCCTCGCTAATGTGTTGTTGATGGCTTTGGCCTTTTAGCACCTATAATTTGTTAAGCCTGGAAAATGACACTTCCCCTCTTTCTTATTTATAGAAGTGTTTCTACTGTAGGTTTTTTTAACTTTTAAGGTAAAAATTCACAAGAAATCATATCTCATATCTCAAAATTAACTGCAGAAGAATGAAAAATGTAGTTGTTAAAAGTGCTTTAAAGCTTTCAATTGCAACACAACAGTGTCATATTTAAAAGCAAAAGATAAAAAGAGGAATGTGAGCTTAATTTTTAAGAGTTAAAGGTGTGTGGAGGACAGCAGAGCGGTCAGTGGTGAAAGTCTTGGTCAACTGGAACTTCTGGTTAAATCTTGAACTTGTGTAAAGTTTTGAAAACTGAGTTTTATGTTGACTTCTTAAACATCAGGCATAGTTTTAAGTTAATTTTAACTTTTGTTTACTGCTGTAATTTGTTAATTTGTTCAGTAACTGCTATGAAACTGATGGTGCAAAACTTTAGGAAAGTAGCTGCCTCTGAAACTTAAGAAGTAATTTTCTCATTTTTAAAATCTAAAATGTGTGGTTTTAATCAGCTTGTTGAACATTGCTTGATTGATTTTATATTTAGATGTAACTTTTTATATAAAAGCTTCTAATTTTTACTCTCAATTCATGCTGGAATTACTTCTAGATTTAAGTGAACTTTTATTACATTTATATACTTTTATTTTAAGTTCTGTTTAAATTGCTTTTATACTGTGAACTCTAAAGTCAGCATTGGTTCCAGAATATGGCAGCTAGTTTTATTTGTATACTGATATTTTTTGTATTCTTAAATCAGTACTTTTACTAGATGTAACACATAATTAAAAATGTCCAAATTAAGGGCTGATGTTGTTTTTAATTATATTTGTTTTAACTTTTAAACTCCAAAATCAAGGTACCAGAGGTTTATTCAGTTCATTCTAATTCGTCTAACAAATCGTTAAACTTTAAGTTAAAATTTCCATTTGTTTTTATATTTAAATTTTTAATTTTTAAACTCCAAAATCCAGGTTCCACGCATTCTTTAACCAGACCTAATAAATAATTCATTTCCTTGAAGTCCTGGTTTTGTTTTGACTTGAAAACCTCTCCACCTTCAGCGGATTGGACGTATTTGCCTGATTAGATCTAACAAATCATTTGAGTTTCAGGCCTCACATTGATGGGCTCACAGAGTAATGACCTTATGTCAAGTTTCTACCATGTGGCTTTCTAGCTCCCCTGTGAGAAGTCATAAAGAGGCGTTTTGTATTCTTTAACTGGGACGTGTCATGAAATGTTGCTTCATTTTTCTTTGGAAACACAAACTTGGAGAGGAATGTCATCAGATTTATGTAAACAAAGGGATTCGTAATGAAATAGCTCAGTAGTGTAGAGAAACGTACAGCTGTGGTGGAGATACAATCAGACATACAGCACAAATATGTCCACTTTATTTACTGTCCAAACCCACCACTACACCTTCAATCCAAAAAATTAAAGTTCAACTATAAACCTTTGAGGGCTTCATATTGGAACTGAGGTTCTTTTAGGAAGCATTTGTGCTTTTAAAGAACCTTTTATGTATCAAGAAAGGGTTCTTCACTCTAGGGTTTTTCAAAGAAACCAAGGAACCCACAAAAGACCTTGCTAGAGCTTTTGTTTTAGAGTGCAGACATGTCTTCTGAGTGTTTTGATGGTAAATTAGTGATAGATGTTTTATTTCGTAGCCCTCCATGTACCCCTTTGATCTAAAATGTGTTTTAGATCAAAATAGTTGAATAAAAACATTGTATTTATAACCGTTTCATTAAAGGCTTCTGATTTCAGTGTTAATAGAAGTTCGGTTACTATCAGAATCACTGTAAACGTTTCTGGCTTGGTAAGTTTTCCTATAATGGAGCGTTTCACACCAAACTTCTCAGAATGATCGGATACGTCCTAATCATTTAATTATGCAGAGAAAACCTCTGACATTCCTCTTGGCCAGGGTTACGTAAGGGAAATTCTCTTCTGAGCTGGTAAATGTGATTAGATAAATAAAGGAAGAGGACAAAAGGAGAGAAGGCTGAGAAAGAGTGAGAGAAGAGCCACTGATAGTGAAAGGGGAGGGGTGTAGAGGACACATTTCAGCACATTAACATCTCTAATAAGGCTTTAACTTTGGCATGTTTAGTAATGTTTTATTTTGCTTTTCTTTAGCTAGATAACTAAAAGTGAGGGTTTTTTAGCATTAAAACTTACTTTTTACCCACTTTAGAAACATTCAGCCAAGCAAAGGTCAGGAAGGTCAAGAAAATGGGTCCGTTAGGTGTCATTTTTTGCCTTTTTGGTTGACGACTGTTGAAATTGTTGTGCTAAGTTCAAGGTAACTGCGCATGATTTGTCTGCTGGAGAGTTTGTTTCGTCTCTTTATCTCTTTGGCTGTTTTGAAACATCCCTCTTTAGGAGCAGCTTTATTATTTGTTTTAATGAGTAGTTTTAAAGCTGTGCAGATGGCCCTTTGGCCAACTGTTGGCCACTCTGTCCAGGTCAAAGGTTCATGCTCTGGATTTTGGAACAAGCTCTTGATTTTTTGTATTTCTTCTGTTTTTGTTCAACAAGACTTAATGCCCGTTAGATTTGTTTTTTTTTTTTTACTTTATTCATCTTTCAGTGAAGAAAACATTCACATTTAGTGTATTTTTAGATTATATACCACATTTATGTAAACATATTAACTTGTTTTGTATTACCAGTCATATTTTATAACACAAATATATATATTTTTTACTTCAAACAGTTTAAAAATTAAGTTTAAAATTTTTTAGAATTTGCTTCTTTTTGCATTTGCAACTTTTAAAATGTAAAGTTTTTAGTTAGATCATGTTTATAAAACATATAAGCTTGTTATTACAGTTTTTATAATATTTCTGTATATTTTTCTAAGGAATTAAACGTTTAATTAAATTTGATATTTACATTGATATTGCAAATACCTCACCAAGCAAACTGAGTCAGCCAAATGTAAAATTTCAGTCGAATCACTGAATCATTTCCTAAAGAAATTTTTACTTTGGCATATAAAAATATATTTCAACATTGTATTAAAATTACTGACTCAAAACACAGACCAATGTAGTATTTACTGAGTCAGTGAAATACTAGTGCTACTAGTACTAAAATTGATATTTACAAAACAGAAGCTTTTACAGGATTTTGTTCATTTTTAGTTAAGAATTGCACCACAATTATTGAATTGAACTGCCATCAAACGTCAACTGGATCAAATAGTGGCGAAATGTGAAATTTCCTGATTCACTGAAAGAATCATAATTGAATCTAATTGAAATATGTAATTAGACTATTTTCTTTGAAATGATTTAGAACTGTACTGGAACAATGGAACTGAATAGTGTTGAAATGTGAGATTTCGTGACTCGCTGAATCACTATTTGAGGAATGGTAAGTGAACTGACCTGTGGTTCAGGTCAGAGATTTACAGCCCTAATAACATGCCTAATTCAGCTCATCTAAGGCTCAGTAATTAGCTGCTGAGGAGACTCAGGTGTATTAGAAGCACACAGGAATGTGTGTTGTGTAGGGGGTCTTAGGGATTGTAGAACTGAAATCTGCTGTGATCAGATAAAGACCGCTGTACCTGCAGGCTGTGTGTAGAGGAGTTTAAAGTCCGGCTTAAATGTCATTACCAGTCAGACTGGACAATCAATTCTAGTCCTTTAGCATATCTACTCTAGTGCATCTCCAAAAGTTCATTTTTCGTCATCATTTAATTAAGAAAGGTTGTTGATTCATTACACAAAGTGGCATTTTTTTGTTTTAATGGTGATACTGTTTGAATAGTATTTAACTCCATTAAATATTCTAATAAACTGAGATTCTGTTTTTTTTTGTGAGCTATTAGCTAAACGGATCAACATTAAAACAAACACAGACTTGAAATCTGTTTAATATATGAGTTTACATACACAAAGATCAGGACTGTAAGAAAATATTGATACACTTGAGCAGTATTATGGTTTGTTATTTCTATTCTCATTAACACAGTACTGGTTTATAATGAATAGTTTACATGTAAAGATTTGGGGTAGTATTTAAGCCCCCAACCACTAGATGGCAGTTATGTAAACTCTTTTCAGCCATTATTCTTCCACTCCAACAGAAACAAGTACTGTAACTGCTAAAATTAGAGTTTAAAAATCACAATATATCACCTTACTGTCAGTATCACAATATATCACCATATATCAGATCTGCTGTATCATGATATGTATCACATTTCCAGGTTCTTATCAATAAAAAAAATAACATATTTGTCTTATTTGCACAGTTTTGGACCCTAAAGAGATTTCTATTTCTAATACATTTAGGACAGGGGTGTCCAAACATATATCTTGTTTGGGGCCAGAAGAAGAAAAAATATGTACAGTCACTGGCCACAGACTATGAGCCCTACAGTAGTATTATGAGAGGTTTTTGGTGGTCATGGTCTTTTTTTTTTAAATAGTCCAAAAACCAACACTTCACCAGCTCTGAATATTTCATGTCTATCCAAAAGCTCAGGAACAGTAAAGTAAGTGTAATGTCATTAACATGATATTGACACCCAGTGTTCAAAAAATTTTTTCAACCTGATTAATAACGCTATTATTTATTTATTATTATTTCTAAAATACCTCGCAGGCCGTTCCAAAAAAATGGTTATGGCCCGTGAACTGGACATTTAGACATTTTTTTTTGTCTATTTAGGTAGGGTGACCAAATGTTTCTGCTTGTGGTGTCCTGTCTCCAGAGATGTCCCTGTTTTTAACTGTGAATTAAACATACCAGGAAGCCCTAAGAAAGACCTGCAGCAGATGTGGTGTTTGTTTCCGCCAATAGAGGGTGCTGTCTTGTTATTTTCAAACCATTTCTACTACATGCTCACCTAGTTTTAGAGAATATGTCTGTGATAAAAATCCAGCATAAAGTCTGCAACATCACCCCAAATGTCTGTAAAAGACTGATGTTGAATCAGGGGTGGGGTTAGAGGACTGCCAGGTGATGTGTATGTAAGATTTATGTAGTCATATAAAATCTGTTTTTTTTTATTTCATGGATAAAGAGTAGTCTAAAAAGAAACCATCCTGTTTGTGGTAGGAGCTACTTTCAGAAGAAATTGAGATTTGCCAGTCAATCAGAAAAAAAAAAAATTTACTGTCTCCAAGTGTATGATATTGTATAACAGCTCATATGATATATCTCTTCTTTCCTAGACAGTGTTGTGGTGTTGTTGGTAGCAAAAAGTGCTTTACAGTATTGATTATCTATACTCTGCTCTCTTGTGACTCTGTGTCAGTGTCTGATGGATGTTCTGCATTAGAATAAGAGACTCTACTGGACATTCCTCATTATAGCTCAGCTTCATTTCAGATTTTGGAGGTTTTGTCCTTCTCTGAATTGCGTCTCTGCAGTTAAAACTACGTATATGGCTTTAAATGTACTTAGGGAAGGACTAAATACAATATAAAGAACTAAAACTCAATCAATATCAAATCAAATATGTCTAATTTGTTTGTTTTGAGATAGATTAAGTATATCATGTATATCAAGTATATCAAGTATATCACCTGCTATCATGTAATTTACCTGTAAAAGTAATTTTAGTCATTTTATTTGTTGACAAGCTTAAGAAATAATCAGACATATAAGATAATTTTGTTGATTTAAAACCACCTGATGGAGAAGTAGATAATTAGACATGAGGAAAAAGTAATTATCTATAGCACATAAGACATGTTTTGAGTTCAAATTTTGCTTCCTTAGTTTATTTAGTACTGTAACTGTGAGACTAACACTGCTAAATTAGCCCAGTCATTTATGTTACAACATCACCAAAACTCCTTTCAAAGCTCATCCTGATGTTAGTGAAGGTGTCACAGACTAGTGGGTGTGGTTTATGACACACTTTAAACAATTGCAAAACTTGTGTAGCAGAATGCTGCGGTGGCCATCTTGGAGCAGGAAGTGCTGATGTAGAGTTACTTTCAGTGATTATAATGATCAGTCTTCTCCCAGATCTGGGCTTCTTATGTGACTATTGAGTTCTAATTTTAGCAACATTAGCCATACAGCTCAAGCAAAATTTGGGCTCAAACATGTCTTGGCTGATTTAATAAATCTGATAATTTTGGGAAATGTATAATTATGATTTCTGGACAAGCCATTCAATTTAAAATATTACATTAGCATGGATTGTTTTTAGATCTTCCTGGGTGGTTAAAATGAGAACATGACTGTTATTGGAGAACTTTAACAAATGCACCTCAGGGCCTCTGGGATCAGCAAGCTCCATCCGTCACCCTTATCAGCTCTCAGCTACACATGTTAAAATGCTCTACAGCATCTACACCACCAGATATGCTTCTGTACAACATTGTATTATTATTAAGTGCTGTCAACTTGATTTTGGGTCTTCTGAAGCGAGCTGGTTCTGTTCAAAATAAGAGATCTTCAGTTTGGTTATCTGGGCTGAAAGCTGAGCTTTGATTTGGTCCAGCATCCATTTATCTGTCCAAGGTTCTCTCATAAGTTCTCCAACACCAAAGTTCAAAGGTATCTGCCCTGCTTTTTATTGTCCAGCTAAAGAACCACAGATAAGATAATATCTAGAACTATTACAGTCTTTGCTGTACACATTTAATACAGTGATAGTTTGGTGGAATAATAGAGCACCAAATCTTCTTCTACACCAGAGTTATGAGGCTAATGTAGCTAACAAGTTATAGAAACATATATACCATCAATTAGCATCACACCTATATCTTCATACACTTGACTGTGATGAGCTGTTTGGCACTCTCAAATATAATTTGATACATATTTAGGACAAATGCGGGTATCACTTTAAGATGTACATTCCAGAAACACAGCAAACTACATGAGCCACAGAGAACAACGTTCATATACTTACTCACTTATTTTGACTGGCTTTTTTGTTTTTTTACTTGTGCAGTTCTGCAACAGCTGTGTTAGTAACATTTATGTTATTATAATGATGCTGATGTTTTGTTTTACCTGTGCAGGTGTGCAAAAGGTGTGTTGGTGAAGGTTTTGTTAATATATTGACAGTGTTTGACCTGTGCATGTGTGTAACAGGTGTGTTGGTGAAGGTTGTGTTAATATATTGACAGTGTTGATTTACCTGTGCAGGTGTGCAAAAGGTGTGTTGGTGAAGGTTTTGTTAATATATTGACAGTGTTGTTTTACCTGTGCAGGTGTGTAACAGTTGTGTTTGTGAAGGTTGTGTTAATATA
>BRDA01081215.1:21152-36718 GCA_036984385.1 Crenuchus spilurus | reverse complement strand
AGTCCATAAACAACCTAAATAAACACTATTAATCACTAGAATAGGAGATATTAGTCTATAAACTACCTCAATAAACACTATTGAAATTTAAAAAAACTCCCACGTATGTTTACACAAAAAGATCACTGATTCGCTCATTTAGCTGTCAATCAAAAAGGGATTCAGCCTCAGACACATCATCCAATCATCATGCAGAAGCTGAGCGTCCGGGCCAGCCGAAGCCAGCCCACTGCTCCATAGACCCCCAGAGACGCTGAGCGTCCGATGGGCGGGACAAAAGCCAGGATTCATCCAATCACTCGTCTCGTTTCGCTGCACGCTTTGCTTTACCATTGAACTCTGTGGACTCTCAGCGTCCACCCTGTTTAAAGCACTGTGAAGCTGCGGGAATGAGTGAGAGGAAAGCCGTGTCGTTACCAGTGATAAGAAGCTGATTCTGAACAAAAGTTGAGCGCGTTGTAGCGCATATTTAGTCAATGACATGTACACACAACAGTATATTATTGATCACTTATTTTTTGACATTTTAGGGGAAGCTGAGCTTCCCTTGCAGTCTTAGAGCATCCGCCACTGGTTGGGACACTTGCTCTTCCATTGTTTCTTCGGAACTCTAGATCACTTAAACAGTGTTTTTTGTTGAAATAACTGCCTCTACTGTCCATGGAAGACTTTCTACTAGAACATTTAGAACATTGCTGTGAGGATTTGATTGCATTCAGTGACTCCTGTAAACTCAGGATGTTGTATGATCATCACCCCACCTCATCCCCAACTCATCCCAAAAATACTGCATGGAGCACCATCATTCCAGAGAACACAGTTCCACCGCTCCATAACTCAAAGTTGTGGGGCTTTATACCCCTCTAACACATGCCTGGCATTAGACATGGTAACAATAGGTTTGTGGTTATCTGTCCCAGTGAGTCCTATTCTACTGGATGTAGTTCTTTACAGGGACAAGCGGTGTTTGTACATTTACACATCTGCACCAATAATGGGTGCAACTTAAAATAGCTGGGTGGGGGTCCACAAATATTTGGACATATAGTGTACATTTTTGTTATGTGGACAGTAAATATGCCAGTGTTAAATCAACACTATTAGAGTTAAATTAACACTGAGGGTGTCAAAATGTAACACTCTCAGTGTTAATTTAACTCTAATAGTGTTGATTTAACACTGGCATATTTACTGTGTGGTTGTTTTTTCACAAATCCTATTTACAAAAATATCAACTGAATTGAGCTAACTGAGATACCTGTGTGGCCTTTTAAGAGTGTGCTTGTCTCTGCCAGTTAGTGTATCTCAAGGAAGAACATAGCATCAGCGGTCAGAGCCAGATACCACTCTGCTCCAGAATCCACAGTGACAGCATTGGATCTAGATGCCTTTGTGGAATCCAAGATGTCTGGCATCAACAGAAGATTTTTGTTGACTCAAACTAGAGTCGTCATGCAGGAACTCATCTGTGGTAACAGATGCGCACATAATGTTTCATTTCCACTACAGCTCTCTCCTCCTTCAGAGGATTAGACTGGCAGTGACAGAGACTTGCCTATCAATTTATGAGCTTCTTCTCAAACTTGTCACCCTGTTTTGAGTGCTGTAGTGCCATATCAAAAACAGAATATAATGAACAAAGTACATTTTCATATATGTATTTATTTATTTAATTTTGATCTGTATGGTTTATAGCTCATGAAATCATTAAATCATGGTCCAAAAAGACTTTGAGGAGCAAAGCTGGACAGATGATTTGTTTTTCAATAAATGTGTCAGAAAATTATTTAAATGTCTGAAAACTTGGAAAAAGATTGGAAGCTGTGACTTGTTCCTTCACATAGTGCCTCTAAGCACCACCAGGGGCTCCCTCTTATAGACAACTGTAGCATCACTGTGCTTTGTATGAAAGTTGCACACTTACAGCCAGAAAAGTCCAGTTTAAAAGTCAAGGAAGTTATGCTGTTATGTTAAATGGACATGCATATGTGTATCATTGGTGGCACTGCTCTCTGTGATCCAAAAACTATTCAAACCCCAAAACTGGATCCCCAAGAGAAGGAAATACTGTCATTGAGTGATAGAAAGAGTCCTAGCTGGTGTGGAAATTGAATAAAAATATAGCATATTGTATTTTATTTACCAAATTAAATATTAATTATTAAATAATTAATTAATTATGTCTAAAAAGTTTGAGTTAGGTGACACATCATGAGCATGTTGAGCCTGTTGAGTCATTTTGTTGGGTTGTGTGTTGGAACCTTCAGTAGTTCCTGGGTTAGTGATTGCTATGGTCATCACTAACATTAATAAATACATTTAAGAAAACATGTTTTACTACTTTGTATAAAGTATAAGCAATGGAATTAGTCTTTTATGTCCAATAAATCTGTAAACTTTGTTTTTCACAGGCTGTAATGTGTGGCCAGTGTTAGCTTATGTTATAATGTGTGGTTCACTGGGCAGATCTAATGTTATATTTATATAAAACAGCAATGCTGGGTTAGATCAACCACTTGGGTTCTCTTATATGGAAACTTAAAGACACTACCTTTTTGGCCTAAAACAACCCAATTTCCATAACCCAACACTTTCAGAGTGCAGCATATTCAACATGTGCTGACATTCCAGTGAAGGTTTAAGAATCCAGAGAATCAAAGTCTTCTCCCGTGAGACATCACTGTGTATTGTCCTGCTGGATCACATGGCTAATTCATTTTTTTCTAATTTAAGATAACAAAGACAAACAAAATAATGAGAGTATAGCTGATGGCAAAGCAACAAGAGACATCCTGAGGAGCCCAAAGGAGGACAGGTGGCGAGAGAGACCTGCTGGCATCCCTCAGAGTGTTGGATTACAGAGACAACTTGATTTCTCCTTCTGACAGATCAACCAGCCATATCACAGAACCACGAATACACAGATACTAAAGCCTAGCAATCCTAACAGCAGAGAAGAAGCTTTCAGACTCTCCAGTAATTCATCAAAATTTGTCATCTGTTTTGTTTTTGTCAAAAAATGTTTCTCCATGTTCAAATGAAGCCTTTGAGATGATGACTGTTTATATATCAAAACAGTTGAGAGGAGCAGTGAAGATTTGCTTTTCAATATCTTCTTCATATATCGCCTCTAAAGCCCACAACAATCATTTCCACAAAAGAAACCACAAAACTTGTAAAAGACAGAGATGTGATAAGTCTAAGCAGACATGTGACAAAAAACAAACAAAGAAAAAATCATGTAACATCCTGCACATCCCTGAGAACTCACAGAGAACCAGACCAAGCCCCGAAGCTTGAAAACAGTTTTCATATTTTATTTTTATAAAAAAGTGTAAAGTCAGGACCTACAACTGATCCACATCTACACAGGTCATCATCAGACTTCCAAAATGTCACTTAATTATTTGTATAATAAATTAAGACTTCTTATGTGGTATCCACTGTATGTCAAAATATTTGTGGACACCCCTTCAAATGAAGTGACTTTAAGTCTCATCCATTGCTGACACAGATGTACAAACACAGCTTGTCTAGTCCCTGTAGAGAGCTACTGCCAGTAGAATAGGACTCTCTGGGGCAGATAAACCTGAACCTATTGGCACAATGGCTAATGTCAGGCGTTGGTTATAGGGGTGTAAAGCCCCTCAGCATTGAGCAGTGTAGCAGTGGAACTGTGTTATCTGGAATAATGGTGCTCCTTCCAGTACTTTTATGATGAGTTGATCATCCAACATGCTGACCTCACAAATACTATTTTTGCAAAATGCAAACAAACTCTCACAGCAATACTCCAAAACGTCTTTTAATATTGTTGATTTCAGAAGAAGGAATGAATGAGCAGGTGTCCCTCATTTGCCCGTATATAGTGTAGTGACTAAACATACAGTACTTGCAGAGCAAACTAAAAAGTTTGCCTTTCGATCAATGAAACGTAACCATCTATAAAGCATCCAGATCTACACACTTCATCAGCAGATCTTCCCAAAAGTCACCTTACTTTTTTATAAAATAGAAAATTGTAAAACTCGTTCAGTGGTATATAATGACCTTCCTGGTTGTGATTCTGATAAAATAAAAATAAAGGGCTCAACTGTGGTCAATGAACATTTGTGGTCAATAAAGTCTTATTTCTGCTTAAACTCCAGGAGACATGGGGGGGATAATAAGAGAAAAAGAGAAAAAGACATATCTGCAAATCAAAACTTAATTTTTGGGCTAATTAAGGGGTGTTTTGATGTAGGTTTGATGAGAGGGCTGCATGTAATTGCAGAGGAAGTAAGAGTTTTTTCTTCAATAAAAAAGTAAAAAACTCTGCTGTGCTGAACTGTAAATGAGATGGATGGAATTATGCCCTTTCCAAGCTCATTAGTGGCTGGAAATATGTCAGAGTCAGAGGGAATCATAATTCAAAATGATTTATGATTTTGCAGCAGCAAGCACACAGTTAAAGCCTTGGCATATAAAATATGTAAGGAAATTATCTTTCTCATATCGGTGGACCAATCTCCATCACGTCATTACTGAGTTCTGTGAAAAATGGTAGAAATATGTTCACAGAAGACTGTTCTGGTACGTAGCACCAAGTGAGGGCTAGAATGACCAACATGAGCTCAGTAAGCTTATCACAACCACTGACATAAACCTCCATAAACATTAGTAAAAGCTTATTCCAGTGGGCATCACCTGCTGCAACCTTTCCATAACCTTAATCCTGTATTGTATGGTGTTGCTTTGAAGTAATGTACTGACTTTTTCCTTGCCAGCACACACACACTCAAACATAAATGCAGTTTCTATAAGAGAGGGATGAAATCTAGCCTACAGTGTACTTTCATTGGCACGAATGACCTTTCCATGTTTTAATATTTTAATCAGTGTTGCTTTATTGTTAATACTGTTTAATAGTAATGTACTCAAACTTCAAATTAAATATAATAATTTGAGATTCTGCATTTCTGATTTTCATAAGATACAGTAGTAACTCTACTTACGAGTTTAATCCGTGCAGTAGCCGAGCTCGTTAGCTGGTTTGCTCGTTAGCTGGATACATTTTCCCCATAAGAATACATGTAAAACTGATTAATCCGCGTCAGCTGGCCAATATACAGTATACTTTAATATGCTAAATAATGTGTTTATATGGGTTTTTTTAAACATAAACGAGACGACGACGGCACTCCTGTGGGAAGAGGGAGAACGACGATGCTCGTGTAGGCTGGTGGCTAAGGAGGAGAGGAGGACGGGCGTACATGTATGGCATGGTTACACTTATTATATGAAAAGTAAAAGTATAATGTATCTAACTTTCTTGTTCACTACCTTTTGCTACCTTAGCGTCGCTTTCACTAGCACTTTCACTTTCACTGGACAGCAGTCAAAGGTAATGACTGACGTCTTCTTCTACGCTAGCATCTATGGGATGCTACGACCGCCGCGCCCCTAGCGGTTGGCATACTTGAACAAATTTAGGCTACTCGTTACTTGGAATTTCACTTGTTACCTGGAACAAAAATATTCCGAGATCTCGACTCGTTACCTGGAATACTCGTTAGTAGGGATGCTCGTAAGTAGGGTTATCACTGTATATCGACCAACATTAAAAAGGTTTAGAATATGTCATTTTATGTGTAATTAATATAAAATGTGTGTGTGTGTGTGTGTGTGTGTGTGTGTCTGTGTGTGTGTTTCACATTATAATAAGTAAAATGTGCTGCGAAATATTTCTTTAAATCATCGATTTTATACAGAACATGCAATACACGGTTAATTTATTCAAATATTTGTAAAATATTTATGAATTATAAGCTTTATAAACACAAACTCAGCTTGGGATCTCCAGTACTAGAATTGGGAATCACTATGCAGACTAAAAAGACATAAATAATGTAGACATTACTAATTGCCTTTCATTTTCAAGTTCAAAATCTCAAAATATCCATTTGAAACATATGGCGCATTAGATTCTAGTTCCCCTCTAGTGGATTTGCTGAAGTGTGTTTAGTCCTCTTGGCTCAGGAGAGGCCATTTGTGCAAGATTTAGAGCTAAAGCCCAGTACAGTGAGCACATTTTTGCATAAGCTGACACAAACCCTAACAAAACTGATGCCTGTGTCTGCCAACTGTCTTTTAACAAATGATAAAAGCGATACATTCTGCATCTTACAATGCAAACACAGTATATGCAAAGTAAGTTCATAGTATACAGATTCACTTAAGTATTGCATAATATACTATATAACTGATAAATACTGCAACTGACATTTAGCACAAAGACCTGAATGTGTTGTTGGTTTCCAAAAACCTACATTAAATATTTAAATAAGAGAGGTGTGACCAATAACAAGAAAGGGCATGACATGACAAGGGTGGGGACAACAGAATGTAAACAAATAGCACATGGACAACATGGACAGTGTTACATATTGACACTCTCAGTGTTAATTTAACTCTAATAGAGTTGATTTAACACTGGTAGATTTACTGTGTACTACTGAGACAGGGACGAGACAGTGGCAGGAGGTTTTACAGTAGGTCATTTGAATCCCAGGTTGTCTGGCTTTTGGAAAGAAGCTGTTGCCTAAAAGTTAGAGAGTTTTGCTTCAGACTGAAAAGTAGCCAGTTTGAACCCCTGGCCAAAATAAATCTATCTAACCCACAACTGGTCTCTGGGCACTGCAGGCTCTCCACTGCTCTTAGTATGTGTGTGCTTTCTGCCCCTTACCTTACTGTGTGTGTGTGTGTGTGTGTGTGTGTGTGTGTGCTGTGCTTAGTATTACATGGTTGAACAGTTTTGGGGACCATTAATATTTATAAACTTTTTTTTTCATGAATTAATCATTGAAACCTCACTTCACCATGTAATGATGCTTAATACAGTCTGAACTACTGCTAACCCTAATCCTAACCATACTGTTTAGAAATATTAACATGATCTAACCCAGATAGCAAAATTATTCTAGCCCACATCTGGCCCTCATCCCCCATGTCACTTGGCCCACTTGCTGCATGGATTGATGGAACTTGGGCAAACTGCTCCCGATTGCAAGATGTGGGCCACATGTACACCAGATTAGGGCCACTATCGGCCAAATGAAGGAAAGACTGCCATATCTCTTCCAGAAGTGGACCACATCTGTTTTAGAACATGTGGGCCAAATAGGCTTTTTAATATGTGGGCTACTGATGGCTCATATGTAGGTAGCATTGCCATAGACTGCCATAGACTCATTCCCCCAAAATCTACCACAGAGCATCACAGGAGGTCATTCTTACATGTGGCCATCAAACTCTATAACTCCTCCCTCAACAAGTGATTCTGTGGTTTCATTTAATCTAGGTTCATTCTTTTCACAGACACTGTTATTATTTATATTACAAGTCATTATAAATCCCAACACATTTAATGTGTACATACTGCTTCACTGATTTCTGTACTGATGTAAATAAGTGTATTATAATTAGAGTGTTTATTATTTTATTCTGTGTTCTCTATAATATTCATTCATTCATTCATTCATTATCACACCCGTTTAATCCTTATCCGGGTCGCAGTCAGTCTCCCACCCCCTCACTGGGCGCAGGGCAGGGCAGTACACTATTCAACTAAGCCCAGGACAGGGCGCCAGTCCATCACTGGGTGAACACAAACGCACACACATACACATACAAACACAGACATTTTTAGAGTAGCCAGTTCACCTGACCTCCATGTTTTTGGGCTGTGGGAGGAAACCGGAGTCCCTGGAGGAAACCCACGCGGACACGGGGAGAACATGGAAACTCCGCTCAGATGTGGACTCGAACCCAAGACCTCAGCGCTGAGAGGCGAACGTGCTAACCACTAAGCCACCGTGCCGCCCTCTCTATAATATATTCTTCTATTCTGTTCATTATTATTCTATTACATTAATGGAGAACTGTAACTATTTGTAATTTCCCTCTGGGACAGAGTATTTCTGATTGTGATTCTGATAAATTTACTGTATCTGTTATGATAAATGTGGGCCACATTTTTCAATATATATTTTTCAATATAAGGGCCACATTTAGCTCATATGTAGTTTGCCAGTGCCAACAGTGGGTCAGCAGTGCCATTTCTCAGCCAGAAATGGTCCACATCCATATGCTACCTGGGAAATGGAAATAAAATAAAAGTACTGCTTAAGAAATAGAAACACTTTGGTTTCTGGTGTTGATCTAAACCCTCAGGACAAAGATGTTCATTACTGATTAATGAAGGATGTTAAGACTATTAAAAAAATTGATATACGGTATTGATGCATCTTCATTATTCTTTTGAGAATAATTTCTGGACCTGTTATAAGATAAAGTGGTCTTTAGTTTGCAGACACCTATTATATTTATTGTTATTATTGCAAACAAGAGTATTGTAATTACAACTTCATTCAAGCTGAGTGATTCACTATCATATAACACCACACATCCCCATCTCTGTGGCAGCAGATGTGGCTTGTGGGCCTGGAGCAGAATGCTCTTCAACTAAAGAGGTGAGAACTCACTCGTTTGATGACCACAGAAGAGTGTGAAGAACAGCCATCTCCTGTGGTGACTGCTGTTGACGGGATTATGTGAGCGTCATTGAGCTCAAACACCTCTGAGAGTGTTGAGAGCGGATGTGTCTGCTCAACTGCTGTTCTTCAATAGCTCAATTTAAGACTCACTGTACCTGAGGACTCTAGACTTGAGTATCATGCCCACTCAAATATCCCACCATTCCCAGGATGATAACTTTACAGCACTTTAGAGTTACAAAAGATAGGTTGAGTTTTGGCTTTGGTGCCATTTAAAACAGTTTAATTTAAAAATGAGCAGATTTCTCATTGCTGTTGTCACATTTAATTTGATATGTAAATACTGAGATTATAAAAATGCCCTAATGAAATGTAAATATGATCTACTTCAGATAGTTTTAGTTTATTTTATGTCATGAGCTGTCATTTTAAGGAGGCAAAAAAATTTCAGGTTGTTCAGAAGTTTGGAAGCAGAAGTTATATTAATATTTATTTGTATATGTAGCTGTGTTGTATTGTAGTGGGCAGTCTAAAATAATTCATACAGTGAGCCATGCTTACTCCTTAAGCTTGCACGTGAGCTGTGGTTGTTCTGCCTTGTTCAAATAATAATAGTTTCCTTCAAAGTCAAGGTCAAAGTAAACTTTATTGTCAGTCAGACTAAGGAGTGTACATCTGAAGGAAATTGTGTTTCTCCAGTCTCTTCCTTGGAATTTTGATATATAGTTAACTTTCACTACAGAGCTTTACCCCAAGCCCCCCTCAGTATAATCTTAGGTTGATTCAGTGATTCAGGAATTTGGGGAACAATGGTAAGTTTTATTTAAATCATCACAGGTTGCCTTTTATTCTCTACTTGTATTATCAGTCAATTTGATTTGCATTTGTATTCAATCACTGTATAATAGCTAATAATAGTCCATATATTACTAGTGAAAGAATAAAGGTTTCTATCTCCCAAGACGTTTTTTAAATGTGTGAATTTGAACAGGACAAGTGAAAAAGCAGTAGAATTATGTTTTTACTTGCATCTTTAACTGAATGGGATTCATATTATTTTGTACTATTGTAACAAATTTGTTGAATGTTCACAGCTGATTTGGACAAACTGGTCCATTTTATTATATCAAACATAAACAAGCAATGGGCCCAACTGCTCTGTGGGTAAATTTTAATAAACCAAAGGGCAATAGTTTCTTCTATCACAGAGAAAACATTAGACAAAGTGAACACCACTGCAGTAATTTCTCGCACCCTGCACTCTCCCATTCACTCACTATGAAGCCATTAACAATAATAAATTACTAATTTTTATCCATAACCGTCCATAAACGTTTGTGTTTATAAACCAAGCAAGTAGGGGAAACCATGCCCCACAAACAAAGCATTGAACAGCACAAAACATACTCTCCTACGATCCTCCCCAAACACTACTTGGGTTGAAACCTGCCATTAAGGCCTAACATATGAGTGATGTTTTAATAAAGGCTGGGAGCCTCTCCGGAGGCTGCAAATCAGGCTCTGCATTCACACTTATGCATACACAGTCTGCACTAATGCTGCTGCCTCATCAACAGCCCAAGCTCCTATCAAACAGCCAGAAGAGGGGAAAATGTTCATTTAAGAACATGTGTAAATCTCTTTGTCATCTATCAGCCACCCCAAAGCAACATGAGCCTCCAAAGAGCGATGGAAGAATTAGAAAGAGAGCCAGGCAGAGAGATAAAGCTCGTTTATGTTGGAATGGAAGATCACACCACTGCCACATGGGAGTTGCTAGCATTCCAGTTCAGACTGAGCTCAGTGCTAATTAGACAGGGTTGAAATACTGGTCATGACAGGAAGCAAGTTCATATAAGTCCTTTTTTGCATGTAAACTTCAAGATATGAGAGAAATAGCAAAGAAGAGCCAGGAACTTCACACAGATTGGTGTTTTCTCTTCATAACTCTACATGAATCTACATAAAGATATCTGGCTGCCACTGCTGGACTCCAGGAAAACAACTGTTAATGTGAATTGAGCTTGTAAACACCCTCCCTCTTTTACTGCATCTTTTCTTCTTGGACTTGTGCTGAAGTGTGAATCTATACCTTTCCTGTCACTGGGGTAGATGCCTTAACATAATTGGTCTGATCAGCCATAACTTTAGCTAATATGCTGTTGGTTCTCTGCAAGCTACTAAAATATCTTCAACCCTGCATGGACTCCACAAGATAGGTTTTCTGTTGTTCTGGCAACAAGATGGTAGCAGCAGCTGCCACAGATCACACTTGCTGTTCTAGCACATCCCACAGATGCTCAATCAAACTGCAACACAGAGAATTTCAATATCACTGTCAGTAGATATTGACCACTATTGACCGAGAGCACCCCAAAAGACTTTCAGAGATGTGTGGGTCAAATCCCTTCATTCATTCCAAGAGATGTTCAAAACAACAGCATCAGTCACAATACAAGGTCAACACATGATCATCATTAAACATATTTCATATTAATACACTATGAATGTGTTATGTTTGACAGCCTTGGATACAGTGCCTTGCAAGAAGTATTAGGCTTAGGCTTAGGATTAGGGATAGGCTTGCATCATTTCATTACATGCCATATACAACTTTGAACATTCATTCATTCATTCATTATCACACCCGCTTAATCCTTATCAGGGTAGCGGTTAGTCCCCTACCCCCTCACTGGGCACAGGGCAGGGCATTACATTAGTCAACTAAGCCCAGGACAGGGCGCCAGTCCATCGCTGGGTGACACACACAGACACACACACACACACAATTTTTTTGAGTACCCAATTCACCTGACCTCCATGTTTTTGGACTTTGAACATCTTTTCTTTTTAATGTAAAGCAAACAACAAATAGGACAAAATAACAGAAAACCACATTGTACATAACTTTCCACCCCTCTAAAATCAATATTTATTAGAGCCACCTTTTGGGGCAATTACAGCTGCAAGGTGCTTTGGATAAGTCTCTATGAGCTTGCCACATCTTGCCACTGGGATTTTTGCATAATGTAACAAAATATGTAAAAAGCCAAAGGGGGTGAATACTTCTGCAAGGCGCTGTAGAATATGAGCGAGGCTGAAAAGCAGCAGTTTCACCATAAAACTAGTAGCCAGCAGGGTGAGACATTTAAAAAGATGAGACCTGTTCATGCCCAGTCTATTCCAATAAGGCCGAGTATTGATGCTATTCATCACCAGGCAGAGAGATTGGGAAAGTTCTGATCATACACACCTCACATACAGTATCACAGCACTTCTCATTCATGTTTGGGAGCAACAATTGCAGCGCTTTGGGCTGACTGTGTGTCCTGGCCTGAAGAACTGCACTAAAACCCATCCAAATGACTCACAAAGACCTTGCAAAGGTTGTGGACTTATATTCAGTTATGTAATAACTAATCTCTTGATAACCTGTTTACTATGCAAGCAAAAACAGAAATATTTTTTTTTGCCATGAGTTAGAACTAAAAAGCAAAGTTCTAACATCACTAGTGTTCTAGTGTCTAGTGTAGTGTTTGGAACATTAGCTTCCTAGCTCCAAAATTAAGCATAACTTGGACTCCAAATATGTCTTGAATAGAGGAACTGGACATCTATAGGAACTGGAATAAAACACCAATAAATCGTAATATTAATACCAGTCATAGATGAGTAACACTGACTATCTTGTAATACTGGTGCATATCAAACTTTGATATTAACATTGATATTTGATATAAACATTCAGTTGTTGTAGATGATACAACAGGACTGAGACACTTTAACAAGAGCCAAAATGGTTAAGGCCAGATAACTGGGTTGGAGCATCTCTGAAGTGGCAATGCTTGTGGGGTACCCCCAGCCAACAGTGCCATCCAAATTCCCCAAATTTCTATCTGATTGTCTGTGAGATGTTCTAGAACAGCAAGTATGATCTGTGGCAGCCACACACCACAGTTTACGACATCTGTTGTAAACATGTTGCCATCAGATACCACAGGACACCTTTTTGGTCTATGACTCCATGGGTCAAACTTGTTTTAGTGGCATATTAGCAAATGTTAATATTTTATTATATGTTAAAGGTTTTTATTACGACTGGTTAATATACATAAAATGATATTCAACTGAATAAAGTTTACACTATTTTTAAAACCACCATGAAAGATTTTCCACTGCAATGTACTTTTTTTTCTCATCAACATCAACATTTTATCTCATCATTACCAATACTCTAACTTTTGATATGTGTGCCCAGCAAAACCAACATTGCACTACAGAACAATTTCAATGTCACTAAGAATATTAAAGCATATTGCAGTTTTCAGTTAAATATTTCATTTAAACAATTTTTCTGCCAAAAATAGGCTGAGCTTCCTATTACTACAGATAAGGGTATTAAGCACTAAAGTGTTGTATAATTCTGCTGGAGTTGCTTTCCCCAGATTACTGTAAATCTTCAATAGACTTTTTATTGAGTTTATGCCTTAAAGGAAACGGTAGCACTTCTAAAAGCATATGCCACCCTGCTGCTGTAATATGCTGCCTCCAGTCTCACTGGGCCCTGGAACTTTAAGGAACTTTTCTGAAAATGAAACAGACTTCACAGCAATATTAGGGTTAAATGGGTGGCAAATGCTGATCCCCACTGGAGGTCTTGACTTATCACTAATATGAAAAAGCTGTGGTGGCTGTAATGAAAAAGTTTAAATAGCACTTTCCTGAGAACCTCTGTTCATAAACCGGATTAAATAATAATCAACAGAAATCTTACCAAAAAGAGCATAATAATAATAATAATGATAATAATATTAACAGCAACAACAACAACAACAACAACAACAACAATAATAATAATAATAATAATAATAATAATAATAATAATAATAATAATAATAAAACAACAACAACAACAACAACAACAACAATAATAATAATAATAATAATAATAATAATAATAATAATAATAAAACAACAACAACAACAACAGAAGATTCAGAAGTTTCAATATACAAACATCTTGCAAGCATCTTGTTTTGTCCTTGACTCCATATTAAGGGCCATTCCATTATTTTATTAGCTGGTGTAAAGTGCATCTGATGAATCCTTGCTAACCTTTGCTAGATAAACAAAGAACATTGATTATCTCTCAACAGTGGTGCATTAGACAAGTAACCCCTGGTTCTTGTAGACAATGTGTTAGATACCTGAGGAAAGAGCCACTTTGACAAAGAACAAATAGTTATAACTAGACAATTAGACTATCTCCAAAGCAAATTTAAGGTGTGCTCTCAATAAACAGTGGTGAGTGCCTTCCAGCAGTGACATACAAATGTTCCACATCTCAATCCATCTGTGGGTTGCCCTAGAACAGCACGTCTGAACTGTGGTAGCTCCACCTCACAACAATTGTCTGGATGCGGTTAGGGATTGGACAGACAGAAATGTTCTTCAGTTAAATGCTGCCTGATGCCTTGATTATTGCTGCAGAGAAAGATATTCGGATGACTAAACAAAGCCTGGGATCCTTTTTTGCTGCTTCTAGTTTAACTAAGGTGTATTTTTTTGACCGGTTCTTGTTTTTTGATGGTCATGTAAAGCAGCTTACTAAGTCATGTTTCTTCCTTTTGAGGCTTCCCATTGAATACAGGAATCAACTTACCATTTTAACAATAAATTATAGAGCACTGCATGGCCAGGTCTCAAAATATATCACTGACTCACTGAATGAGGTTGAATGGGTCCAGTTCCTCAAACCCATTTAGAGACAAGTGGTGATTGAGCTTTTGAGGTTACTGAGATTACTGTACTGTGGATCTCCCTATCTCTGAATTTAGGATTTACAGAGTCAGCTGACTTTAAAAAAATTTAATAAAATAAAAATCCATCTCTACAAACAAGTATGTGATTAATATTGTTTTTTATATTTTTGTTTTACAGTTTTATGTATCTTGTTTTACTTATTTATGTATTAACTCTATATTTCTATTACACCGGATGGTAGTTGTTCGTTAGCTTCTCTCACCGGCTGTCTGGATGACATTAAGAACTGGATGGCAGTCAATTTTCTTCATCTGAATGAAAGCAAGTCTGAGGTCATCATATTTGGTGGTGGTCATCACGCTGATTGTATCTCAAGCAGCCTTGGTCATTAGTCTACTTGTGTGAAAACCTCTGTGAGAAATCTTGGTGTTGTCTTTGATGCAGACTAGAGGTGGGCGGATCGATACAAAATATCGATAATATCGATAACAACGCTGGTATTGGTATTGAACAATACTCATGTAAAAAGATCGATACTCAAGCTTTTTTCTCTCCCGCACGCACTGACTGCTGCGCACGCGGATTCATCAAAGTCTACACTCTGTAAGAGCAGCGCTGTGCTGCGTCACACAGCACGAGCAGCGCAGCCTCCCCCGTCGCTCCTCCCCCCTCTCGTCTTGTTGTTGCACCATCATGTGGCAGCGCCAGCCAAACAGCCCAATCAATGATCTATATAGATCACTGAAACAGCCATTAAAGGCTCAGTCTGGCCCGCCCACTCAGCGCTCTCCTCCAATATTGTTTTAATTAGCTTTAAGTTATATTTTTTACACTCTTTATTTAAGAAAAAACGTAGAGAAGTGCACTGAAAGGAAGAAATTCCTTATTTTTTTGTATTTTATTGTATTGTTTGACTTGAAAAACAGAATAAGGCCAAGTAAAAAAAAAAAATTGGTGATCATCCTTTTTCACCAAAATTTTGGGTCGGGGTTTTTTTTTTTTTTTTTTTTTTTGATTGATGGTAGAAAAGTATTGTGGCGGCTCACGGGGGTGTCAGCCAATCAGATGGCTGCGTGTCGTACGGTATTTGCATAAAGTTCTCTTGTGTGTTTATGGGGTTTATTTTGTAATTATTTGGGGTATTTCTCACATTTTTTATATTGAATTTCGATTAATTTTGTTATAACCTCCTCTCGCGACTCACCCGCCCGGTCTGACTCGGAAATTACCGACAAAGTCACTAGATATATCTAGTAACTAACCCGACAA
>BRDA01081215.1:771-21142 GCA_036984385.1 Crenuchus spilurus | reverse complement strand
TATTTTAGTGTGTTTTAGTTAAGTTACCGTTAATGTGTGTCTTAGTCATACTTTCATGTTGTAAAGCAGTGTGTTTGCTACTGCACTTTCCTTTTTACTAAGAGAGCAGTAAAAGAGCATTTAGTAAGTAAATGTCTCATCCTTTTTCTTTATTCTCTTCCCCAACGGTACAGTATGTAGCGAATAATAAAATGATGTTGAAAACTTAAATAAACCATGTTAAACATAGATCATGTTCTTCTTGAGTGATTTACAAATTCAACTGAAGTACGGAACATCTCCCCAGAACACACGAAAACGACTGGCCATTCGTATTGACAGCCACTAGGAAGTGTACTGCACATGTGCAGAACTGATTTGGGATCATGTCTTTGGAAGCATGCGAAATTTGAATGATTCTAGGCCAGACTAGGGTGTTTGGCGCGTTTTTTGTGTAAAAAAAAAAAAAGGTCGGATGCTTTTTAGAGGGTCGGGCGGGGATGATCACCAATTCTTTTTTTTTACTTGGCCTAAGTTTGAAACAGTTAAAAGTTTGTTTACCGTATTTGTTGTATTGTGGTTTGTCAGCCCTCTACCTCAGGAGATTTTGATTTAAGTTGTGTTGAGTGCTATTTTTTACACTCTGTTTATTTAAGAAAAAAAAACAGAATTGTGAAAAATTCAAATTTTTTATTTTTCCTAAGAACAGTTCTATTTGAAAAAGGAAACAAAGAAAGAAATAACTAGAAAAGATGTCCAGTGAGGGGAGAATTTTTTTATTTTATTTTTGTAGTGTGATTTCTCATTTTCTACCTCAGAAATATTTATTATCCTAATGTTAAGGAAAACTTTGTTTTGTTACTGTTATTGTTTCTAAACAAAAATGTTGATTGTGATAAAGTATTTTGTCACCTACAATGTTTGTGAAATTCTATCCTACACAGTAAATCTGCCAGTGTTAAATCAACACTATTAGAGGAACATTTACACAGAGGGTGTCAAAATGTAACACTCTCAGTGTTAATTTAACTCTAATAGTGTTGATTTAACACTGGCAGATTTACTGTGTATGTCTTTTGGATCCTTTGGATCTATGAAGCTTAAATATTAAAAAGTATCAGTATCGGTATCGATATCGGCGATACTGGCCCTGTATTTACTTGGTATCGGATCGATACCAAAATTCCTGGTATCGCCCACCTCTAATGCAGACCTCAGATTTGATAAACAAATTAACTCTGTGGTAAGGAACAGCTTTTTCCAGCTCAGAAATATTGCTAAGATTAATCCTTTTCTCACTTTTTCTGACCTGGAAAAGGTTATTCATGCTTTTATCTCCTCAAGAATTGACTACTGTAACTCATTGTATATTGGGATGAACCAGTCTCTATTGCAGCGTTTACAGTTAGTCCAAAATGCAGCAGCAAGGTTACTGACTAACACCAAGAAAAGAGACCATATCACACCGGTCCTGGCCTCACTGCTTTGGCTGCCTGTTCAGTACAGGATTCAGTTTAAAGTGCTTTTATTTGTTTTTAATGCACTGAATGGTCAAGCCCCGGCTTATATTAGTGATCTGCTGTCTTTTCCAACCACACTGCGATCTTTGAGATCTGCCACACAGAACTTGTTAAGTGTTCATAGGGCCCGCTTGAAGCTTAAGGGAGATCGTGCTTTTGCAGTTTATGCTCCAAGGCTGTGGAACACTCTGCCACTTACTATTCGCCAAGCACCTTCAGCTGCTGTTTTTAAATCACGCCTAAAAACTTAATGTATTTGTATTTTAGATCTTTTAATTTATTTCTTTTATTATAGTGATGTACAGCACTTTGGTCAATGTGAATTGTTTTAAGAGTGCTTTATAAATAAATTTTACTTACTTTACTTACTATGTCTTCCTGTTCTTAATTTTTATTATTTGTTATTTTTTCCTTTTAATACTTTGTTGTAAGGAAGGCACTTTGTGACCAACATTTGTGAAAAGTGTGATATAAATAAACTTTACTTACTTACTTACTTACTTAATGTTAGCAAGAGACAATAACTGGGATGCACACAAGATTCACACAAGATTATGAGTCTTGTAGAGTCAATACCTCAGCAAGTCAAAGTTGTTTTGTTGGCACAAACTGGACTGACAGCATATTATCAATTTTACCAAATTGGTTTTAAATATATGGCTGATCTGTGTATGTTCTGAAAAAAAGGCTAGCATAGTCTCTTCAAACTGGAAATTCCACTGTTCCCTCCTCCACTAGTGCTTTCAGTGTCTATTTGTGCATCATAGGTTGGTCATTCAGTAGGTATTTCATGCTTGAAAAGTAGAGCCAGCTTCATCAAATGATAGACTATTTCCATGTTTTCATGAAATGAATTGAAAATGTCATGAATATATGAATGTCATAGAGTTGCAACATCATGATATCATCTTTGAAATGTGTCAACTAAGTGCTATTTTTTTTCAAGGGTTGACTCTTAAGGGTCATTATAACTTATCTATAGATGAAGAAAAGCACCAAACTATAATGAAACATTCAGAACACCTATGCAGCAATGGTAGAGGTGTGTATTTTTTAACCAGAATTCTGACATTCAAGCAATGCAACTATAGAAAAAACTTCAGGAAACCATGAGATCTGATGGAAACACAAATGAGACTTTAACTTAATTCTCCTGCTGCTCAGATATTTCTCCTGAGAAGGTCACAGTAATCTCACATTTCTTCTATTTAGAACTGAGCTCAATAAAGTCTTACATTGTACTCAGATTGTCCAAAAATAACAACACTTATTAAAGACAGAAATCTCAAAATGAACTCAACAATTTCATCTAAGGTCTTTTTTAAATCTCGTTTTTTGCTTAATACTTTTTTTTCATTAAGTCTCCTGAACCATCAAAGAGCAACAGTTGAGCAATAAAAATGTAAATTTGAAGTATGGCTTTTTGACTGCTTTTTTTAGGAGATTATTTTGACACCGAATTGTCAAAATATATCAAATCAAAATCAGAGCAAACGTCCAGAGCAAATATTAACTTTAGCATTGCTCTTATTGACAGTATCTCAGGGAATGACGGCATGTGATGACATGCAGCAAAATAAGAAACTCAATAACAGAAGCATTGCACAGTGTCAGCAGCTCCTTGAAGTCTTCCTCTACTTGTCTGCAGGGATTCATCTCTATGAGCTACAGAATACTGTCCACAGTACAATTGTGGCTAGGATGAGGTTTGGTCAGTGACCTTCAGGACCTGTGGAGAAAGATAGGGAGCTGGGCTCATTATCTGTTCTCCCAATGCTCTGTGTCTTTCACAACAACCTTTCGAGTGCCTCTGACCCTGATGGCTAACTATGGTCCACCAACTTCAAGTATTTTTTTTTTTTACTTCCCCTTTGACCTTTTCAGCACCTGCAATCATAAGACAAATCCTGACTACATGAAATTTGCTGAAATGATCCTGATGTATCAGGGCTGGATATACTAAGCATTTTGTACTTATTTTTTTTCAAATGCAAATAAAAAAAAAAACTGTTCCAACAAATGCATCAGTATTAAATTGCAATTTTTGTGGCATCTGCATTTAAAAAAGAAAATATTTTTGCTTATCTTTGAAATTTAGAACATGATGAAAAAGTATATTTTTGTTCACAATTTAATTAAGAAAGGTAAATGTGTAATGTTGATGCTGTTTGAATATTAATTTACTCAAATTCAAAATGAAATATAATAATATAAAATACAATAATTCTGGATTTCTGTTTTTCATGAGCTATAAGCCATACTGATCAACATTAAAACCAAATTAAATATGGTATTCTATGTGTAATTAATATAAAATATAAACATTTACCTTTATAAATGAAATTATGAAAAAAAATTTTTTGACATGCACTAGTGCATATATATTTCAAAGACAATCATGCAAAAGATCTCATGATTATCCAGAGGAAAGCATTATTTCTTAAGTGTTCTTTGCTGGCTTTGAAGTCCTAATGAAGATTCCCAAAAAATTCCTGAGAAGCAATAGCATCAGACATGCATTTCTGGCCCAGATAGACATAATAATAGTCATTCACAGCATTAAAACTGTTTTTAGTGATAGTTCTTATTGAGATTTATGTTATTTTGTATAAACAACTGTTACATTGCCAAATCTGAGCACAATATGGGACTA
The DNA here is from genome assembly GCA_036984385.1 of Crenuchus spilurus. NCBI lineage: Eukaryota > Metazoa > Chordata > Actinopteri > Characiformes > Crenuchidae > Crenuchus > Crenuchus spilurus. The sequence continues at coordinate 16,990 of BRDA01081215.1, read as the reverse complement.
CTGAAAGCTCTACAAAAATGAAAGATAAGATGGGATATTACTTAAGCTTGGCAGAAATATTTGAGCAGTATGAGTATTACAGGTTGTATATTATTGTCTTTTTCTTTGCCTCTTAAAAAAAAAAACATAAATTAGTATCCTTTTAGATATTTTCCTTTAAAATAGCTGTAGTCATAATGGCTAGGTGAGGCATAGGCCTCAGTAACATGTTGAAAGAATATTTACCATCACAAAAACATTAATTCAGCTTTGGAACTCCAGAGCTCAGCTATTGAATCCAATGACATTGATGTTTTGTATTTCCTGAATTCTACCTTTATGTTTGAACCAAAATTCTAACAAAGCTGTCTGTGCATCAGTGAACATCTGAGGCCTTTAGCTTTAGCAAAGCCAATAATTAAATTTGGCCATCTAAACTCTCTGCCTCACATGCATATCAGGGGTGCAACTGTTGCCTAAAGGTTAGAGAAGTGGAATTGGGAACAAAAGGTGCCTGGTTCAATCCCCTGTACATCCCCTGTGCAGCTGAAGTGTCTTTGAAAAGGCTCTTGTACACCCAACTGTCATCTAGGCATGTGTGTGCTCACTATTGTGTGTATATGTGTGTTTACTATATGTGTGGGAGAAAGGCAGAGGTTCCTATATATGTAACACAGTGGTGAAACATTAAGACACATTCTTAATGTCACAAGGTACTGGACCATCACTGGGGTAATATCTCTCCTATTAATGTAGAACTCTCATGGGTTTGTCTTCAATACCTTTACAGTTGTGCATCACAAAAATGAGCACTGGGAAACATTTGTTCATAACTTAATTCAAAAAGATAAACTGTTATATTTTATACTCATTACATATAAAGTGAAATGTTTCAAGCCTTTGTATAGCTCACAAGTTGGCCAGCAAACTTTAGTAATACAGTCAACAAACCATTTGGTTGGTTTTGCCTCTGTGGACAGGTGCCTCCTACAACAGGAAATATAAAACTTTTCAGAAGATGGAAGCATGAAGTGCTTTAAAATCTCCTGGTAGATGGCTGTATTGACTCTGGACTTGATTAAACACAGTGGACCAACACCAGCAGGTGACTTGTCACCCCAAACCATTAAACCGTAGAAACTTTACCCTGGACTTCAGACACCTTAGACTCTGTGTCTCTCCACTCTTCCTCCATGATTAACAAATAAAATACAAAATTGACTGTTATCTGAAAAGAGGATTTTGGACCACTGAGCAACAGTCCAGGTCTTTTTCTCTTTAGTCCAGGTAAGATACTTCTGATATTGTCTCTGGTTCAGGAGTGGCTTGGTATTAGAAATTCAGCAGTTAAAACTTCAAAGAAATTATTCCAATAATCTGAGATTCTGGATTTCTGATTTCCTTAAGCTGTAAACCAAACTGATCAACATTTTAAAAAAGGCTTCAGAATATATATGAAAATATATGACATAACTTGAATTAAATTATGAACAAAAATAGACTTTTTCCACATAATTCTAAATGTTGATGTATGACTAGTTAAGAAGCATTACTGTAGCAGGTTCTGTAATTATGCTAATCCTTTTTTTTCTCTGACAGCGTACTACAGCCATATCAAGCGCATTCTGAGCTGTGTCATGTACATAAATCTGTAAGTATGGGTAGACGTCTGACTCACTTTAGAATTCATCAGAGGGGCTCCAACCATTTGAGGTGTAGTTTGAACAAACTATAGGATGTGCTGGACATGTTCAAACATGAGATGAAACCATAGCACAAAGTTAAAGTGGCAAGCTTAATGCTCACGGATATCAATCATGAAAAATCTCAGAGGGATTTCGCTTGGCTCAGTCTAAGAGAGAATAAGTGATGAAAATGTATTTGATTGTTCCAGGTAGGGTTGGCAGGGAGCCATGTATTATCCCAGGCTTATGTGCTTGACTCTGCAGTTAAAGGAATAATGTGTAAAGAAATCCCTGCTGACAGTATTGGATCTCTCCTCTCATCCTCAGTGACAGTTATACCTGGAACTGCCAAATCCAACACTAAAATTGCTATGTCTTCAATGACATCAAAACCACAAAATGCATACATAAGCCCAAGCACTTGTCCATGATAAAGACACTTCTCAAATAGCAAATTCTGTGAACTTGAATGTTCCGCTAATCTTCAAAACAGCATGACTTATAAAATGACACTGGTGATGTTCACTAACACTTTAGTGTATGGTGTTGCTTATAAGGGTATATGAGTCCTACATAATCTCTTCATGACAACCTAAACATTTGATTACATAAACAAGTTTTATTCCAGTTGGAATCATCTGTCTTGACATATTTATGTCAATTTGACATGGCACCTATCAGGTTGACATTAGGTAGCATCATGAAATGACACAGCAACTTTGTCAGTCAGTGTATGTCACAGTGAAATACACATTATTATTATTATTATTATTATTATTATTATTATTATTAAATGCATATAATAATGTGACATGCCTTGACATAATTTAAGAATAGTTAGTACATCAGAAAGTATCTGTCGTACTTGACACTTTGAAGTAACATACAGCCAGGCATCTTGTGAAAAAGTAAATTTTTTTTGTCATGTCATGTCACACGCCGTCATCGCTTCGCAATGGTAGGCTGCACAGACGAGTCACTTCTCTCCAATGCCATCTGTCTCTGGCTGCTTGTAGCAGGCTAGCACTTGATAATCCAGTCCATGTCTTGATGTTATCCATCCAGGTTATTCTTGGTCTTCCACGTCTTCTGACTCCCTCTACAAGTCCAGTCATAACACTTCCTTCAATGCTCTCATGTGCATGCCTCATCACATGACCAAAGTAACGTAACTTGCGGGATTTAAAGTGCATCAGTAACTCCTTTTGAGTTCTAGCATCTCATAGACTTGCTCAGTGGTCATCATCTTCATCCATGAGATCTTCAGCAATGTCCTGAGATGCACTTGTTCTCAAAAGCCTGAATACGTCTTTCTTCCTCTTTCTTCAGTGTCCAGACTTCACATCCATATGTAGCTACTGGCCAGACCAAGGCTTTCATCAGTCTTAGTTTGGTGTTGGTGCTAACTGACTTGCTTTTCCACATCTTTGTCAATTTGACCATCACCAACATGCCCATGGCCATTCTTGTCTTCACTTCACTGGCACAGTCTGCAGCTTTTGTTACTCTGCATCCCAAATACGTGAAATAGTTTACTTGCTCCAGAAGTCTTCCTTCGACTGTGATCTTCAGTATATCTTCAGTGTTCGTCATCACATTTGTTTTAGCTGCATTGATCTGCATGTTATATTCCTTTGCAGCCTTCTCAGTGTGACTCACCAGTTCTTCTAGTTGTTCTTTTGATGTGGCCAATAATACGATGTCATCTGCATATCTGAGATTGCTAATAGTCCTTTCACCAATCTTGAATCCTCCCATAAATCCCTCTAGTGCTTTCCTCATTTCCTGAAATGTTATTTCCCGAATAAACATTGTGAGACATCCTTGACGGACTCCTTGTCTTACGTTGAACCATGCTGATGTGTGATCGGCGGTCCTGACAGCTGCACACTGCTGACTGTACAAATTTCTCAGCAGCTGGATAAGGTGTGAGGGAAAACCCATCTCCAGCATGGTTATCCACAATTGGCCATGTTGTACCATGTCGTACCATGTCGAAAGCCTTTGTGAAATAAATTAAAACAGAAATACAGTTCCTGATTCTTTTCTCTTGCTTTCTCCAAGATGATCCAGAGGTTTGTGATCTGATCCCTTGTTTGTGTTTGAGGTTTGTGTCTCTTCTTGGTCTAAATCCAGCTTGTTCTTGGACAATCTCCCCTTCCAGCTTAGCCTGCATTCGTTTTATTATCACTCTCAACAAGATCTTGCTAGCAAGTGAGACCACTGCAATGATCCTGTAGTTCTTGCACTGGAGCAAGTCTCCTTTCTTGGGCAGTGGGATGAAAAGTGATTGCGTCCATTCTTCTGGCCAAATTCCAGTTTTCCAAACTTCCATACAGACCTCATGGAGCTTATTCAACATTGTCTCTCCACCAAACCTGAGCAGTTCAACTGCTATGTCATCTGGACCGGATGCCTATTGTGTAGCCAGTTCTAACATAGCACGCTTGATTTCTTCCTTCAGTGGTGGTGGTTCCTTTTCTTGAACATCAATCTGAATGTTATCTTCTGCACCACTGTATAGTTCCTCACAGTAGTTTACACACCTTCTTTGATTCCACAAGTTTCATGCCATCTTTGTCCTTGATGGCTACTGTGCGAGGCTGGAATGGTTTGGTGAGCTTCTTTACTATCTGGAATACAGGTCTGCTGTTCCCTTTCTTTGCATTTTCTTCCAGCTCACTGCACAATGAGTCCAACTCAGTTTGCTTATCTCTTCTGAGCCTCTTCTGTACTTAGCTTCACAGTTCCCTGTAATCACTGGAAGACTTTGTTTTTGCTTCACGATTCTTCTTAATCCACTCAAAGGTTTCGCTTTAAAAAAGGTTTTTAAATTTTTTTTTAGCATATGTTTATTCATAATCATCACCATCTCAGACTGTGGAAACTTCACGTCAGACACCTTCGATGCTGTGTCTCTGCTGTTTCTCCAGGCCAGAAAAGACGTTGTATTCATGGTGTTTATACTGTTTGAATAAAAATTTACTGAATGTAATATTGTAATAATTTGAGATGCTGGATTTAATGAGCTGTAAGCCATATTGATCAATATTAAAACAAAAAAGGCTTCAAATATCTCACTTTAAGTATAATTAATATAACATATATAGCAGTTTATATATATATATATATATATATATATATATATATATATATAGTAAATGCTGTGACTGACAGTATTATTAAACAAAATAAATTACTGTTATCATTGTACATGTATTATTGTAAATTATCTTCTTAACTTGTTAATCCTGATCAGGTTCATAGTGACTCCCCCTACTCATCTTGTGTGTTGGACAGACCATTACACTATATATAATTGCTATTGTAATGTAAAGTATACAGTAAAGGTGTTGTACACACAGCAGGAGAGGTTATGTAAAAGTGTCATAGTAAACAAAATAGTGTTCCAGATATTAAATATTTACAATGTACAATTACAGTAATGTATAAAAAATATTAAACCAGTCTAAACTTTATTGTATTATTGCCATCATGTTGCTGTGACATGTAGACTGACCTTCAAAGTGAACATTCTGAATGCACAGATTTCATTTCATGTCTGAAAAAAAAATCACTGGCATCTGCGATACATTAACTTAAAAATTGTGTACATGTTTGTGTAAATTCATTTTATTTGTCATGAATGGCTTCTGTAATAATTCATAATTTAGCCTTTGGAATCTGAGAAGTACGACACACTGTACTTATACAACTTGATTCTGACATTTAGACTTTACTACACCCTGCTGTGAAGCCATCAAACTTACAAAACAGGGTCAAGGAATAACCAGTAAAGCCTGTAGTGTTCATATCAGAAACAGGGCGAGAGAAACTAATGTGAATGAGATGGATGGTGAGATCTGCTGAAGCATAGATGAAAGTGGAAGGATTAGTTGATCCATATGAGTGGGCAGAGCCATACTTTTACAGGGAAGGCGCTTCATCATCCATTATGCATGCTGTTGAACCAAAGCATATGCTTAACTGGATGACCTGTGCAGGAACTCATCCCATCTGTTTGTACAGAGCATTATCAGTTCATGCTATACCTCTCACATCCCACAAGACTTCAGTACCCAACACCCTGAAGACTGACTTTGAACTGCATCCTGTCAGGTTGAGATAGCATACCTTCTGGCTGGAGAATGTACTGCAGAGTTTGTTAAGTGCAAACGATGCTGTCTTATAATGCAACTGTCCACCGGGAACATCATAACAAATGAAGAAGGTTTACTTTGCACCTGACCTGGGCCCACTTGTGGGTTGTTTATATGAACAATGAGTTTGAGAAGAACATTAACATATGAACAAGTTTTTACTTGGAACCTATACTGGAACTTTATATTAACAACAGTTTTGCTCTTTTTGCTATTGTAATTTCAAAATCTTGCAACTCTACATTTGAAATTGCAAGCTGTCCTTTTCACTGAGTCAACATTCCACTTTAAATTGATCAACAGACAGTTCAAAATCACTTTCAAAAGCATTAAACTTTACATTAATTGATCATATACTAATTGTATTTAGAAGTTTCAATATTGTTACTTCACTGCACAAAAACTGTGCAGCATGAGCTTCATGGCATGGGTCTTCATCTCTGAACAGCTGCATGCAAACCTTGCATCACCAAACACAATGCCAGGGCTGCTGGGGGCAGGTTTGGGCTTGTGGTTAAGGAACCAGCCTTGTGAATGGATAGTGGTTGGTTCGATCCCCTGAACTTAAGCAAGGTACCTAACCCACAACTGCTTCCCGGGCACTGTGGATGGGGCTGCCCACCACTTTAGAGTGTGCTCAATGCTTCCTAGTGTATGTGTTCACTAGTGTGTGTGTAAGCATGTTTCAGTGCATGGGTAGGATAAATGTGGATGTCAAATTCCTCTTTGTGCAGGAACATTAGTGAATGTGTCACTTTCACTTCAAATGGAGCAGTATGAAGTACTGGCCACTGGACTAGAAACATATTCTGTGGAGTGATGAATTATGCTTCTGTATCTGGCAGGCTGATGGACGAGTCTGGGTTTGGCAAATGTCGGGAGAACATTACCTGCCTTGATCTGACTGCATTGTGCCAGCTGTAAAGTTTAGTGGAAGAGGGATAATGCTATTGGGTTTTTTCAGGGCGTGGCCTAGATTAAGTGAAATCCTTCATAATTATTCAGCATAGGAGCACATTTTGAATAGTTGTATGTTTCCAAAATTTTTGGGAATAGTTTGGGGAAGGTCCTTTGACATTCCAGCATGTGTGTACCCCTGTGTACAAAGTAGGATCTATAAAGGCATGGTTGATTGAGTTTATTGTGGAAGAACTTCACTTGCCCACAGAGTCCTGACCTCAACCAAGCATCATCAAACACCTTTGGGATGAGCTGGAACGGAAATTACAAGTCAGGCCGTTTCATCCAATATCAGTATCTGACCTCACAAATGGTCTTCTGGATGAATGGGCAAAACGTTCCACAGACCCACTCTAAAATTTAGTAAAAAACCTTTTCAGAAGTGTGGACGATGTTATAGCTGCAAAGGAGGGGTGTCAACTCCATATTGATGCCGATGGATTTAGAATGCAATTTCATAAAGGCTCCTGTAAGTGTAATGTGTAGGTTTCTAAATACTTTTGTCCATGTAATGTATATCTTCCAATAAAAGCTGCCATTTTGCACTTTATTTTCTAATAATAGTTTGATTTGAAATATACTGTGCAGCAGACCAGAACCAAAACAAGCCCACTTCCTAAAAACTTACAGACTGCAGTGTAAGTGAAGAGGAAGGCTTCCACAGATTTGAGGAGCTGATGGACTGCTGACCTTTGCTGCTACCCTTTAACTGTGTGATTATGTGAAGAGTGAGAGTATTTGAGATTTTGTGCTGTCACCATAGACCCGTTACTGAAGCTATCTGGAATTCTACAGCAAGAAATCTTGCTGCCAGACTTGGGAAGCAGATGTAGTTTATAGTTTTTGAATTTACTGATGAACTATAAAAATGTCAGTGGTTTGAGTTTTATGTTCCCAGAAATCTTTTTTTTCCAGGATGCACAGCACTGAAAGGACTTTATGTATGTTCATCTCATAGCTCAGATTTGTGTCACAAAATGTCAGCCTTCAGCAAGACAGAAATTGGTCAGTTCCATTTATTTGTGAATTATTCAAACATCAATACAGGATAACAAACCAAACTCAAAATAGTCAGGAACAACTGGAACTGGAGGAGAATGACTCTTCATATGACAATTCCATATGACTCTTTTGTATGTTCTTAGAAAATGTGAAAATAATGGTTCTCTTACTGTAAGCAACAGATACTGGATCATACCAGGGAGTCCTAGTTATTTAAGAGGTAAATTGAGTCCTATAGTAAAATAGAATGTATAACTGTTATTACCAGTCCATTACAATATTAAGACCTATAATTCTATTTTAAGGTTTGTATTAACATTTTAAACATGCAAAACAGCTTCATGATACATTACAAATACTGAATTCATAAGAAGATTGAGGTTTATTTACATTGGTTGATTCATGGTGGTCACTATAATGGTGATTTGTTTATATGTTATATTGTAAGTGCAACATTACAGTTTCATGGTAGCTTCTTTATGTTATATGATATATCATAATATATATTTTTTAATAGTTTTGCATAAGTGGATGACTAGCAAAGTAAACATTGCATTGTACAGTGTTCTGCCTGTTTATTGTGCATATGACAATAATCTTGTTAATGCTTGATTATATTAATCTTGAATATTTTATTGAATATTTTAAAACTCTGTAATTCCAAGCACAATACTGTAACTACATTGAAAGGGTCACCCTTAATGAAAATAAAGGTTGATTGAAAATAAAAGCTGAAAGGTGTATTTTATGTTGTTTGACTTTAGTAAATAAACTTCAAATCACATACGTTTTGTATGACTCATATTTTTAATATTTATGGTTAAGTCTTCAACTCCTTTAGGCACCATTTCAAGTAAAATGCTCTTTTTTGTAAATATTTGTTCAGCTATAATAATATTTATCTGGAAATCCAATAATTTAAACATGCCAGTCCTGATCTCAAGACTTGACTCTGACTGTTTTATCTGGGAGGGGATTAACTCACATTTAAGTAGTTGATATTTCCTGAGCATCACCAAACATTTGAGTCATCGCCCTCCATGTTCTGCCTTGAGGGTATATAGAAGAGAATATTGCTTCACTCAGACCTTTCTGCCATTAAATAAACCTATTTCTGTTATTACATTTGAAGGATATCAAGTATTCATGTTTGTCCAGATAAATAATGCAGCACTGTGGTAAAAGTCAAGCTCCATTATGGCAAGAGTTGGGAAGAACCTCATGACTTAAACATACACGGACAAGATGCCTTCATTACAGGCAAAGGAAGTGTATGAGAAAGTGCATTCAAAGTGAATGTATCAGACATGCACCTTGCAAGCGAGTGAGATAAAAGAGAGATAGGTGGGAGATTTCAGAAGAATGAGTGATATGAAGGATCTTTCTTCACATCATCTAATTCAGAGCACTCTTGGCACTGATAAAGCTGAAGTACTTCTATTTCAGTAAGCCACTCTAATGGGAAAGCAAATGTGTTATTGATAGCGGAGGAAAAAATCATGCTGTTCCAGGATTGTCACCTTGGGTTCGGCTCGAGTGGCAGGCTTTGTAGAAGAGGACTGTTTGTTGGTGATAGCCCCACTGGGACGATTCTTGGCTGGAGAAAAAGATCTACATCCTGACAAATATGTCAGTCATTCACTGCAAAACAACCAGTGGACACATCAGCTCAGTCTTGGCCTAATCAGAAACGGCAGGACAGGCATTAGCTGTGTTACTTACATTGAAAACACATCACTGAGATATGTACAGTGTATCACTTTTGCTACACAGCTATGACACCAAAGAATATATGCTAATCGATTATATATTCATTGCTTATCAGGAATTAAATGAAGTTAATAGTGTTTTTCACCCAAATTGAATATATAACATTACATATTAATAAATGGTTAAGAAGTGTCTAATTATCATTAATGATGATATACAGTATATTGTATTGTATTATACGCTTACTTTAAAAGCGCCATAGTGTATCAGTGTTTGTTGTTGGTCATTGTAAATGCCACCCTGTGGCAGTAAAGTGCACATGTTTTTGTTCACAGTCACAAAACAAATACAGGATATTTGCTTGAAGAGATCAATAAACTAGTTAATAATAGCATTTCTATCATTACATAACATTATGTAATCATTTATTAATGTTTGGTTCTGTCCTAATTACCATTCATAGATGTACATTTATTGTAAAGTGTTACCATTGTTTCCTGGATTATGGAGGTAAAGGAACATGAAGGCATTAGTCAGAATGTGAATATAAACAGACAGGAATAGGAAGCAGAGAGGTTGCAGCTTTTTTGTTTTTTAGATCCACCACGAAGCAGAGAAGACTCCACTTGTGTGCATCTGTCAATCACCAACTCTTTCCTCCTCATCTTTGCCCTGCTAACCAGTCCTAGCCAGATGAGGAAAAAGGAAGAACCAAATATTTCACCACAGTGCTATACACATAGGAATAGGAACACTCACACACACACAGCAGGAGGCAGTAAGCACATGTGCCCAGAGTGATGGGTAGCCCCATCCTGCATCCTGTCTGTCTGTCTATTCAATTTTACAAATGAATATTTACTAGTGCATCTCTAAAAATTTGAATATTCTGTAAAAGTTCATTTGTTTTCATAGTTTAATTTTAAAACTACTTTTTAAGCAAAAAGTGACATATTTTTGCTTTAATGTTGATACGCTCTGAATAGTAATTTACTCAAACTCCAAATTAAATAAGCTAAAAAATTGAGATTTCTTGATTTTCTTCACCGCAACCATTTCTTATTCAAATCTGAATACAGATTTTTTCATCACTTTACAGATGATGAGCAGTATTGTCTTTACACCTCTGCTTTGAATACCCAGGAATAACTGGGAAAGCTGACAGAAAGGGCAACAGAGAAAGAGGAAGAATAAAAGAGTGAATGAGTAACGCACTAAGATAAGGAATGATGAACGAATTGAGAAGAGCGAAGGAGTGGGAGGAGAATAGATAAACAAAGAAGATGAATTAATAAATGAATGTTGCTAGGCTTCCATTTACTGTGTTTCTTCTGGAGCTAGTGAGAAGCAAATAAAGAAGAATTTCTTTACAAGTGAAGTTCCTCACTCAAGCATCGGCACTTCACTATATATCACACAAGCACAGGAGAAAGGAATAAGTAGGGAATAAAGTGAAGGTGGATATTGGTATTCACCTTCAATCGCAGCATCTACAGTAAGAAAAAGATAAAGAATAAAAGTCAATGCCATCACAAGCTCAGTGGCAAAGAAAAAATGCATGGATGAACAGAGTCATTCAGTTGTCATTGATTCAAAAACAGGAGCCATTGATTTTAAGAGACCTTTCTCACGAGGAGGAATAAAGAAAGTGAATACAGTGAAGTAGAACAGTGATTCATATTTATTTCATTCAGCTACTCACAGTATCTAGAACAAAGTCAAAGCTGAAGTATCAGGCTTATTCAGATTTCATTTCAATCTTCTGGTTTACATGTATTTCAACTATTAGGTAGATTAGAATGAAACACAGCTATAGAAAAAGAGAAAAACATAGTCTCCAGGGTGCTTAATTATCACTGATATTTTCACCTCTTCTATAGTGAACTAATGATTTTGAATGGCAGTATTAAGACACGTGGACTTATAAGAGTACATAACTCATTAGTAATGGCTGGATGCAGGGGCATTGCAAGGAATTTTGGGTCCCAGGATGAGATATTACACTGAGCTCCACCACCCCACTGCCCCAGGCCATGCCAATCCTGAAAATGCAATATTGTGCAATACTGAGATCACTATTTAATGAAAGACTGATTTAATCTATAAGGAAAGTGCTAAAGATGATATTTTACAATTTAATTGAATGTACATTTAAATTTAACTGGCAAAAATAATTGAACAGAAAATTATCTTAATATTAATGAAGAATAACTCACCTGCTCACCTCCTCCTTCAATTGTGAGTGGGAGTAGCTGTGATTTGGGGATGGAGAAACATTGCTGTGATATGGGGAACAAGAGGAAGAATTGTGATATGGGCATGGGAAGGTAGGGCAGAAGCAGGGACAACTAATTTAGTATGAATAGCTGCAAAAACATTGCCTGTGTTGATCAAATGTTGGCTAAAGAAAGAAGTGAAATGTAAACAGATTTTTCATAAATACATTAATTAACTAATATTAGCCTATTTGCATATGGACTAAGCTAACAGGTGCATTTCCATCACTTACAGGCTACACCCACCTCCACCACTCATAGACTACACCCACCTGCCTTCATGAAAACTGACATATTGTTGCCCTTTTTCTTCTCTCTCCTGTTTTTCTTTTGTTTTTAGGTGTTTCTGGTAACCAGATTTTTCTTTAAAATACAAAATGCTTCACTCCTAACTCACAGTGCACAGCTCTCAGCAGTGGTGGCAGGAGTCATTTACTTAAGTAAAAGTACTAGTAAACTAGTGTAAAAGATTAAAAGAAAGTGTATTTTTTACTCAAGTAAAGGTTTAAAAGCACCTAAATCAACTTAAAGTAAAAAGTAAAAGTATTTCTTAAAAAAAATCTAATTAATTTCCACTTTTAAAAATTATTTCTTTTTCAATCAATCAATCAAAATGTATTTATGTAGCACTTTTTACAATGGGTGTTGTCACAAAACAGCTTTACATAATTAGTATCAAACAATTTGAATCTAAGCCCGATGTGAGCAAGCCGAAGGCAACAGTGGCAAGGAAAGAAGAAACCTTGGGAGGAACCACACTCACAAAGGGGATCCATCCTCCTCTGATCAAACTACTGATAGAGAGTTACGTCTTTAGTTAAGTCTGACTTTGTGCTGTAGTATAAAACAATAATAATAATAATAGTGATCATTGCATCCATATTGGGTATCGTAATTAAAATGCATAACCTGGATGGATAACATCAAGACATGGACTGGATTATCAGGTGCTAGCCTGCTACAAGCAACCAGAGACAGATGGCATTGGAGAGAAGTGACTCGTCTGTGCATCCTACCATCGTGAAGCAATGACGGCGTGTGATATGACATGAATTAAAATGCAGTAGCATTAGAGCTTCAGTCCGATCATTGCTAGTAGTAGATGAAAGTGAGCAGCAGGTCTGGTGTCAACTGCAGGAAAACCCACTCCGGAGCAGAAGGAATTGACCAGGCTCTTTTAATATTATTAGGCAATTCAGTATTTAATATATAAATAATGGTTCAAAAGTAATGGGTTATTGATGATTTTCAAAGAAAAAAAAAGCAGTTTTCATTTTTGCCATAAATTAGAATCTGGAGCTGGACATGATGCTACGGGGAATGACACAGCATCAGTGGTTTATTCTTCTACTAGAGTGTTGTCCTTCATTAGCACAACCTTCAGTCCTAATGGATGGAAAGAAATGAAATAAACCATTATTTCAGCAACTGTTTCAAAGAAAGCTAAAGTCTGTTTGAGAATACAATTCCCGTTCCTCATTTCACATGAGAAAGAGCAGAGGTGTAAAAAAAAAGAGTTCACTGCGTGTGTGTGTGTGTGTGTGTGTCAGTCACTAAGCAGAGATTGTCTTCAGTGTGAAACACATCAGGTCTGACAGCTCCATCACTAAACTCTCTTACCCTCTCCTCCCCTCTTCTATCAATCACTTTCTCTGTCTCTTTAACTCCTTCCCCCATCCCCTTCTCTTCCTGTCTCTCTCTAGTCTTTGTTAGTGACTGTCAACAAGAATGTGTGTGTAAAACTCTACTTGTCCTTGACTTTCATTGGCTTGTGTGTAGGTGTTTTTCTTCTGGATTTCTGTGCTTTTCTCTCTTTGAGTTCCAGCATCATCTTTAAGTGTACTTCTGACTGTCTGATAGTTTTCTTTAATTTAATATACATCTCTGACTACAGAGTTCCAGTGTGTTCAATTCAGAAAATAAAAGATGCATTGAAATTCCCTGTAGAGTTGGACTTGCATGTTACTTATTTTCACATCACAGAGTCAATAAAACATGTAATTTGTCCAGGGGAATCCAAACATTTGCAGAAGAGAATGCACTCATGCTGGAAAATTTGGGGTTTTGATATTTTGGGCTGCCCATAATTTTCCATGACATGTATTTATGTCTTTTTTTTCTCAAGTTGCCTGGAGACTATACATGAGAGTTCATAAATGACCACAATAAACACTTTGAAACACTAGAATAGTATTCAAATAGAGTTTTTTTTATATATATATATATATATATATATATATATATATATATATATATATATATATATATTAGGGGTGTGTATCTGTCCAATAAATGATGATCCAATATGTATCTCGATTCATGCTGTACGGTACGATTCAGAAACAATTTATTTTAAATTGGACCGATTCGATTTGGTTCGATTCGATTGAGAAGGATTTCGATACAATTCAGTTCAGTATAATCGGGTAGGAAATAATACGAGTTACTTGTTTAAAATAGATAATTTTACATTGACTCAACATAAGTTAATACTAAAAATGTGTTTTTGCTTGCTTTCAGATAGATTAATGAAACACTAGAGAACTAGTAAAGTTGTATTTGACATGTGAAGTCAGAAACAGTAAAATACTGTCGTGTTGGGATGTGGTACCAGGACTCCAATGTTTTAAACAAGTCCCCAAAGCCCTCATTCTCCACCACACAGTATGGTCTTAAGTCTACCTGAGTTGTGGGTGACTTTTGGCTGGAAGAAGTCCTGGTTTTCTGTGTTTGTCCTGCTGTGCCTTTGGGCTAACGGTGCTACTGTCCTCATCGCCACTTTCCTCATGTCGTCTCACCAAATTTTAAGCTCGTAAACTTAAGCGTTGTAAAGTATGTATGTGCGTCTGACACGTTTGTCTTTCAAACGTGACTACGACGAGTATCACGAGTTCATGAGAGAGAGATAGAGAGTGATAGAGAGAGAGAGAGAGATAGAGAGGAGGGGGGCGGGAGAGAGAGAGAGCTGAGGCACATCACACCAAACCGACTGACAGTTCTTGAATCGGGCCATCGGCCGGTTCATTTTAAAAATAGACCGATTCATGGGTCCATGTACCGATGCACTCACATCGTTTAAGTCAAAATCAGTCTTCCGATTCAAATCGGTTATTTTTTACACCCCTAATATATATATATATATATATATATATATATATATACACACACACAGTATATATATGTGTGTGTGTGTGTGTGTATGTGTTTGTGTTTATGTCATGAGAGGAACGTGGATGAGCGGACACAAACGCAGAGTGGTTAAATGACTTGATTAATAATACAACAAATCAAAACAAAGTTACAAAGCCAACTTGAAACAAACAAAACATGTGAGAATGACAACAGCATGACAACTAAAATGAAACTTAGGGAACCGGGAGAGAAAAGGGCTTAAAGACAGGCAGTGAACTCTTAACAATGAACAGCTGGAACCAATACAGAGACTAAACTGGAACAGGAACTTAAGACCAAATATGGATATGTAGTGACAAAGCATGACAGGCAGAGGGCAGAGCGTGACAGTATATCAATATAATTTGCTTAATACCCAAAATGACATTTTACATAAATAATGGATGTACGTCTGGCTCCAGTAGTTCCTGTGCGTTAGACAAGGCCAAGGTACAATAAAATCAAGTGTCTCCATGACTTGAAGGACAGAATGGAGAATGAGCTGCTCACACGTCTGTGCCTCCTGGGTGTCATGAAGAGTAATTTAGTGAAATTACGGAAGGAGATTTGTCCCACCTTTAAGACTCTGACTACTAAAAAGAAACACGTACCTTCCTAATTATTTTCTCCCCTCGTCCCTTCAAACACTATCAACTGCTAGGCAACGGTACCCAAGGCCAGTTAATCTGTTTTTCACACAATTAAAATGTGATCGTATCATTAAGCCTATTTTAATTGCTTTTCTTTCTATATTGAGGGCTGAGTGAGAGGGATTGGAGGTCACAAAATGACATATGACATATGAATCCTGAATATTTCCTTGCAGAACAAACCTCATATCTTTAGGTTTTGTATGTGTGTATGTATGTGTGTGTGTGTGTGTGTGTGTGTGTGTGTGTGTGTATTTGTGTAAATTAGGGGTGTAACTATTCATTTTAACAACAATTCAATTTGTATCACAATTCGTGGTTGCCGATACAATTCAAGGACGATATTGCTTCATTTAGAACGATACGATCCGAAACGATTCAGTGACTTGAAATCGATTCAGTAACTTTTTAGCCAAAAATTCAACCAGTGTGACTGTGAAATAAATACCTGGATACTGGACAGTGCAGGTGAAGTTTCCTAGATTCCTGTTGTTTCTTGTAAGGGAATCTGTTATAAATTAAGTAAACAACAATTAATGGCAAATACATTCACATTTTATTTGAATAAAGTGCAACCAACAGGTAATTCAGGTTGAATTAACAGGAGGTTAACCTCTTCTGCTCTC
>BRDA01081214.1:0-10640 GCA_036984385.1 Crenuchus spilurus | reverse complement strand
TCTCTCTCTCTCTCTCTCTCTCTCTCTCTCTGTATCTCTCTTTCTCTCTCACACACACACACACTCTCTCTGTCTTTCTCTCTCTCTCTCTTTCTCTCTCTCTCTCTCTTTCTTTCTCTCTCTCTCTATCTCTCTCTCACACATGCACTCTTTCTCTCTCTCTTTCTCTCTCTCTCTCTCTCTCTGTATCTCTCTTTCTCTCTCACACATACACACACACTCTCTCTGTCTTTCTCTCTCTCTCTCTCTCTCTCAGAGCTCCAGCACATATACTGTCTTCCTGACTTTAGTTTTAAACAGTGAAGCAGAGTGAAGTGTTGAATTCAGTAGATGAGTGTGTACTGTCTGCATTCTTTTATCTACTTCTGTTTATGGTCATCCCTTTCCTCCATCAGTCTTTCTTGCACTGTTCTAGTTGTATTCTTAGTGCATTATTTTGGCTGTCAAGAACACAAAAAAAGTTTTTCTACACTCTTAAAAGAGACGGCCCTTCAAGGGTTCTTTACTAAAGAGAATGGTTCTGTATAGAACCCTGAACACTTTAAGAACCCAAAGGATGAATGTGAAATGGTTCTTCAGATTAATAAGGAATGTGCGGTATTATTTCTTAGATCACAACTCTATGGGGGCACCACACATCTTTGGGGGGCACCACACGTCTACATGCGGACCACATGCTGTGTGTGGGGCACCACAATTTTACGGGGGCACCACCCACAAGGCTTGCGCCGTCACTGGTCTTAGGGTTAGGTGTAGGACAGGCATTAGGGTTAGGGGTTAGGGTGGACTCTGAGTGGACTCTGATTTACAAACATCACAAAAGGCCAAATCTTCTCTGCTGTGTTGGTCAGGCAGATGCAAACAAACTCAGCACTCAAGCCTGCATCAGTGCAGACTTTGCCAAAAGGCACATTAAGGACGCATAGACTGATATCAAAACTGTGATATCCTACATGGTCCTCTGGTGCTCTATGCTGCATGTTCAAAGTCAAAAAACAGAAGTAATGTTTATTATACAGTTGGGATACAGCTCATTTTCAGATACAGAGGCTTGTGTGTGTGTGTGTGTGTGTGTGTGTGTGTGTGTGTGTGTGTGTGTGTGTGTGTGTGTGTGTGTGTGTGTGCGTGCTTTTTGCTGCAGTCTTTGCTCACTGCACTATGATGGTGGCAGTAATAGAGCTGTATCTCTGCTGCCCCTCTCAGGTCAGAAACTGTAACTGCAGCTTTTCTCTTTCCCATGGCAGCACACACACACACACAC
Source organism: Crenuchus spilurus (assembly GCA_036984385.1). Lineage (NCBI taxonomy): Eukaryota > Metazoa > Chordata > Actinopteri > Characiformes > Crenuchidae > Crenuchus > Crenuchus spilurus. Next base: position 9,379 of record BRDA01081214.1, on the reverse strand, counting down.
ACTCTCTCTTTATCTTAATTTCTTTCCTCTGCCTCTCCCCCCTACAGACTCTACCTGTTTCTTATTTTCCTTTCTTAACCCTTCCTATCTCTTTGCTTGGATCTTTCTTGGCAGAAAAAGCCTGCGGCTCAAATCTCACCCCCTATTATTCCCTTTTTCAGAAACGTAGAGAGAAATCTTTGCTTATCTCCAACCACAGCTCAGAGAGAGAGAGAGGGAGGGAGAGAGAGAGAGAAAGAGAGAGAGGGAAAGAGAGAGAGAGGGAGAGAGAGAGAGAGAGAGAAATCATAGAAAAAAGAAGACAACATATAAGCATCTGTAGGATCAGCAATGCAGAGTTTCATGCCTGTACTCAGTCTTACTGCAGTGCAGTGAAAGCGACACACTGACACTTTACGTTCATTATCTCAGTTAACAATTACAACTCCAAGTCACCAACAGAATAAAGGTGAACCCTGCACTTCATCCACAGATAACACGGCAGGGTATGGAGTGTTTGAGTGGTTTCTCCTAAGGCTGTGTGTGTGTGTGTGTGTACGCAGCTCCCTCATTATGAAGAGGAAAAGCATTTGTGATGTTTCACTTGACGCCTTCACATCTGGCTCGTCTAATGGGTTTGCTGCTGTGTGCTCTTTTGGAGGAACATTATTTCAGCAGATTTGAGAGCAAGTGCTGTTTTTTCTGCTTGTGTTTCACATTCTTCCAGTTTTTTTTTTTGCAGGTCCCCCCCCCCCCCTTTTTTTTTGCTGGCACTGCTGTACTCATTTTTAAAGAGGCAATTACGTAATCAGGCAAACATTAAACCACGAGCACTCTCACAAACACATATGCAAAGCACACATGGCTAAATACCGCCTTGCATTTACATACGAGCACGTACGCACACTATAAATAACATTCATTAACATAAACACATACATTCAGACAGGCACATTCTCTTTGGGATCATTTTCACTTCGGTCCTCTCTCAGTTTGGGAGCCTAATGAGAAATAAACAATGAGCATGGCTGAATAAAGAACTACAGGGGATATCCAAATATAAAACAAACACTCTCAGCTCAGCTTGAGGTAGAAATACCCTTCCCCGACACACGCAAGCAAATCTTTGCTTTTCTAAAGGTGTTTTGTGATCAGATCCATTATTTTTAATGTGAGAGCACTGTACAAACAATCACGGGCTGGTGCTAATAACGAAGCAGCAAGCAGTGGCAACCCATCGCTCATTCTGCTGCCTGTTTGTTGAGGTCGTGTTCTAATTTGTCAATATTACGCTGGTGATTTTTCTTTATCAGACTGACACTGGCACTTTGAGGACTATGGCCTAGAGAGACAAAGTGAGAAAAAAGAAAGGGGAAGAGAGATAGACTCTGAAGGAGAGAGCGAGCGAGACATTGAGGGAACAGAGACAAATAGATGGACACTGAAAAAAAGAGAGCAACAAGGGAATGAAAAAGATGGATAGATGAGAGAGAGAGAAGAGGGATGAGAGACCGAAAAAAATAGTGAGGGAGACAAATGATAGGTGTGTGAGAAAGAGAGACTGAGAGAGAGGCAGAGACCGACAAAGACAGAGAGATGTACAGAGGAAGAGAGAAACGGAGGGAGGCAGAGACATCGAGAGAGAAAGACAGAGAAAGAGAGAAGGGGGGAAGACAGACGAGCAGGCTGAATAAAGAGAGTGAGGGAGGAAAAGAGACAAATGATAGATAGGTGAGAAAGAGAGATATAAAGAGAGGCAGAGAGAAAGATAGAGATATATAGAGAAGGAGAGATAGAAGGGGGAAGATAGGCAAACAGGTTGAATAAAGAGAGTGAGGGAGGAAAGACACATGATGGGTGGGTGAGAAAGAAAGGTGGACAGAGAGATAGACAGAACGACATAGAGAGGGAGAAACAGAGAGAGCGAGAGAAAGAGAGAGAGAAGATGGGAAAATAAAAGGTATACAGAGAGAGAAAGAGAGAGAGAGAGAGAAAGAGAGAGAGAAAGGGAGAGAAGATGGGAAAATAAAAAGAATGCAGAGAGAAAAAGAGAGAGAGAGAGAGAGACAGAAAGAAAGAAAGAGAGAGAGAGATAGATAGATAGAGAGAGAAAGAGAGAGAAAGAAAGAGAGAGAGAGAGAAAGAGAGAGAGAGAGAGAGAGAGAGAGAGAAAGAAAGAGAGAGAGAGAGAGAGAGAGAGAGAGAGAGAGAGAAAGAGAGAGACAGAAAGAGAGAGAGAGAAAGAGGACAGGAATGGAGTGAGATGACAGAAGAAAAAAGGAAGGCATAGAAAGGCAGAAAGGCGTTTAGATTACTTCCACCAGGCTGTTAATCACCTAATTACACTTCATTACCTGATTGCCTTTAATTGCTCTCTCTGATTGGCTAGGGCCACCCCCCCTCATCACAGGCAGTGTAAAAGTGTGACAGTCCTTCTGCTGGCTCCAGAAGAGTGTGTGAGAGGCACTGAGTGTGTTTCTGCACTCCTCCACAGGCTCTGTGTAATCGCACACCTTCACACCACCCTCTGCTCAAACGAGTGTTTTTGTACTTGTTCATAATGAGGAGAATGGCACGAGACACAGCCTGCTCTTAACCAGATTACATAAGCAAGTCAGCATTCAGATATGCTGATGCTATCCTCAGCAGCACTCTGCTGTGTGTGTGCTCTGTGTCCTATGAGACATCTATATGAGTTCTCCTGTTCTTCGGCCAGATGTGCACCCCTGCTCTTAATTACCTGCCTCACTCTGTTCCTAGCACGTGTGTGTATGTGTGTGTGTGTGTACACACTGACCCATGGGGAACACTGGCCTATATAGAGGTTGAACATTGCAGAACATGTGCTGCATATAGTGTTCAAAGACTGTCAAATGTTTTCAGCTTCTCCACATAACTTTCAAAAAGACTGGGGCATATTTAATGCAAATTTCATCACCAGATCTTCATTAGTATTAAAGATATTCATGGTTCTTAAGTGTATTATATGTTACCGTGTAGGATAAAGACTAACATGCACGGTTACTATGCAGGCAAATGGGTGCTAATATCTGATCAATATCCGTGGATGTCAGAGTGGAGGCCGGCGCCCGCCTAGATATATCCACTGGTAGCCTGCGGCTGCAATTTGACATTAACACCCTCAGTTATCCTCATAGACACAGCACGATACATTGGTTATTTCACCCTGAGATTTGTGCACAGTAGAGGAGTGTTGATGGTGTGAACATTCTGGATAACAAACACAATCCAGAAGATGCCATTTCTGAAACAGTTTGGAATGACGGAGTTATTGGTGGATGATTTTTCATAACATGAAGTGTTATGATGTGGATGCTGTGGACATTTCCAGCACATGCTGTAACATCAGTCTTTTTCACAGACTGAGATATCCATCCATCCATCCATCCATCCATCATCTTCCGCTTATTTGTGTCCGGGTCACAGGGGTAACATCTAGGTGTCACCCTCCCCAGTCACCTCTTCCAGCTCATATAGGAGGATTCCAAGACATTCCCAGGCCAAATGATAAATATAATCTCTCCAACATATCCTAGGTGTTCCCCCGGGGTCTCCTCCCTATTGGACATGCCCGGAACACCTCACCCAAGAGATGTCCAGGAGGCATCCTTACCAGGTGCCCAAGCCACCTCAACTGAGCCAAATTTCATCACTAGATTGTCATTATTATTAAAATAATCAATTGTTTGGGTAAAGAAGCAAACAAGACACCCTGTATAATGAATCAGCATCCAATACATTCTAGACCTAATATATCTACACTGATCAGTCAACATTAATAACAATCACAGAATAACATTGATTATATCGTAACAATGGCGCAGGTGAAGATTTGAGATACAGTGGTAACCCTACTTACGAGTTTAATCTATGCAGGAGCCGAGCTCGTTAGCTGGTTTGCTTGTTAGCTGGATGTATTTTTCCCATAAGAATACATGTAAAACTGATTAATCCGTGTCAGCCGGCCAATATACAGTATACTTTAATATGCTAAATAGCATACTGTGATTAATAGGCTGGTGGCTAAGGAGGACAGGAGGATGGGTGTACGTGTATGGCATGGTTACACTTATCATATGAAAAGTAAAAGTAAAATGTATCTAACTTTCTTGTTCACTACCTTTTGCTGTCTTACTGTCACTTTCACTAGCACTTTCACTTTCACTGGACAGCGGTCATAGGTAATGACTGACCTCTTCTTCTACGCTAGCATCTAGGGGATGCTACGACCGCAGTGCCCCTAGCGGTTGGCATACTTGACAAAATTTACGCTACTCGTTACTTGGAATTTTACTCATTACCTGGAACAAAAATATTCAGAGATCTCGACTCCTTACCTGGAATACTCATTACCTGGAATACTCGTTAGTAGGGATGCTCGTAAGTAGGTTACCACTATATATTTGACAGTAAGGGTACTCGATTCTCATAGTCAATGTGCTGTGATGCAAGCATGAAGACCTGAACCACTCTGACCAGAGCCAAACAGTTATGTCCAAATGTCTTGCATGGTGCTCTCAGTCTGCCAGGGTCAGTACCTACTCACAGTGGCCTCCAGATTCTCCAGATATCAATCCAAGATCTGTGGGATGTGCTGGATGAGCTCCACCTCAAAACCTACAGAATTTAAAAGATCTTCTGAAAACATCTTGATGCCAAATACCACATAAACCTTCAGAGGTTTTGTAGAGTCCATGTCTCTGTGGGCCAGAGCTGGGGTTTTTTGAGGGCTGACAGCATTTTCCCATATTGGTTTTAATGCTATGGCTAATTTGGGCATGTAGTCTATAACAAGCCACCTTTCTACTTCTGAGAAAATATTTGGTTGTTCCATGAAGCGTATGCAATAACCCTAAAGTTTGACATTAGCCCTGGGTCTATGACATTTGTATCTATAAAGACAAATGAATGAAGTTCATTGAAAATTGCCCTCATTGCACTTGGAGGTTTACTGATGAGTTCTAGAGCTAAGCAGCTTTGGTTGTGTTGTCATTGGAACATTTTGGTTTAGCACAAGATGTGAGCGTGCAAACAGCACTTAGTTGTGCCACAGACAAAAACGACTGTCTTGTTTTGGGCGCAATGCCAGTTACCCCAAAACATGTACTTTCCAATGGTAACATCTTTTATTTTGACTTAAAATGATCTGGGTAACTGAGAGAACACACTTTGTAAAATAGCTCCTGATCTTTTCCTTGATGTTTCTACAGCTTAAAAGACATTCCCTTTCTTTTTTGAATCTCATTGTTAGCGAAATTGCAGTTATATCAACCAAACAAATCTGCGAAAGGTAAGAAAGAACAGGGAATTCAAACAGAGTGTTTGCTCTGCTGTCTGAACTCAAGCCCTGCAGTCATGTTCTCACTTCATAAACTGCTGACAGCTTTGCATGAGCATCACGGAGCGGCACAATTAGGCGGAATTCTTTCAAATTTGCTCCCTTTCGAATACTGTGGAGGATTGTGGGGATTTTTTTTCTCAGAAGCCATCCATCATGCGCATGGCCTGTTTGGATGCTGCTGTTGGTGTTTGTGGATTCTGTGTGTGTGTGCTGTATCTCTGCAGAAGTACAGACATGGCACGTCCTGCTGTTTGAATAACCCGAGGTTAGCTCTGCAGGGGGAATGCCCATAGATCCACACACACTTCTCTGTTCTTCTACCCCACATCCTCAATCCATCGTTTCCTTCATCTCTGCTTCCTCTGCTCTTCAGGAAATGCTTCAGATGTGTGCTCCTAGGAATTCATCTAGTGATTAAACACACTCTCTCTCTCTTTTTTTCTCTCTCTCTCTCTGATTCAGGACCAGATTCAAGAAAAGGATGCAGTAAGAAAAGATGAAGCCATTACAGGTGATCTGAAGGTTTAAGCATGATTGATAAACGATACTCTTTTGGGCATTATTTCCCAAAATTACTGCAAGGGAGTTCATCTTGCCTTCATGTTACAAACTGTGACCTCTCATTAATCAGGACATTCCCTTGTGTGATATGAATTCAGCAAACAATGTGGTCTATCGAGTTACTGCAAAATATATCAACGACATTGTAGTAACCGACACGACATACATTTGTTTATTCAGTCTGTGATGTCATTGATGAATCCCAGTAAATATATATTAATAAACCAAGATATTATGATCACAATGAATGTACAGCATGTGCAAAGTCTGTGCTATATTAGACGGTAAGCAAACAGTCTATTCTGACTTGATTGTCTTTAATGAGTTCAGTCAATGTTAGGCAACTGGGTGGGAGCATCTTTGAAACAACTGGGCTTGTAAGGTGCTTCTAGTCTGTAGAGATATACAGTGGTAACCCTACTTACAAGTTTAATCCGTGCAGGAGCCGAGCTCGTTAGCTGGTTTGCTCGTTAGCTGGATGCATTTTCCCCATAAGAATACATGTAAAACTGATTAATCCGTGTCAGCCGGCCGATATACAGTATACTTTAATATGCTAAATAATGTGTTTATATGGGTTTTTAAAAAAATAAATGAGACGACGGTGCTCGTGTAGGCTGGCGGCTAAGGAGGACAGGAGGACGGGTGTACGTGTATATCATGGTTACATTTATCATATGAAAAGTAAAAGTAAAATGTATCTAACTTTCTTGTTCACTACCTTTCGCTTTCTTTGTGTCACTTTCACTAGCACTTTCACTTTCACTGGACAGCGGTCAAAGGTAATGACTGACCTCTTCTTCTACACTAGCATCTAGGGGATGCTATGACCGCCGTGCCCCTAGCGGTTGGCATACTTGAACTAATTTATGCTACTCGTTACTTGGAATTTTACTCGTTACCTGGAACAAAAATATTTCGAGATCTCGACTCGTTACCTGGAATATTCGTTAGTAGGGATGCTCGTAAGTAGGGTTACCAATGTACTTATTAATCCCAGACTCACTCACACTCCTTGATTCACACCAAAAGAAGAACTGCTGTAGCACGTCACATAATTTCTAAAACTGTTCAGGGAAGGAATTTGTCACAACACAGTGCATTGTGGTCTGTTACATATTGATAGCTGCAGGTCAAACTGAGGGACCAAGCTAAACCCTGTCCGCTGTCAAAAACACTTACAATGGGCATGCAAGCATTGGAAAATGGACCTTGAAGCAATTGAAGAAGGTTGCCTAGTCTGATGACTTTTTTACATCACTGGGACAAAATTTCAGAGACGTCGTGCTACTGAAAGTTGCAGCAGCAATGTTACCCTACCAACACACTGCATAAAAACAGCAGTGACAATATGTGACAGTAGCAAAACTCATTTACTGTGACTATGGCACTGCTTGCCCATAAAGTTCATATAAAAATTAATTGATTAATTATGGTTTTAAATACAGTAACAAATGATATTGAAATTGAATGTGATTTCCATCAGGGTGACAGTTTTGACAAGATTTTATCCAAATAAAACTACAATATGTAGTATGAAACAGTAAGTAGTTATAGGGTGGAGTTTCCTACATTCAGTGGCAAATTATAATCAATATACCAGACCAGTCATTTGGACACACCTTCTCATTCAATACTTTTATTTTTTATTCCCTACATTGTAAATACTGAATACTGAAGTTATCCAAACTATGATTGAACAAATAAGGAATTGTATTAAACTTAAAAGTGTTAAACAAAACAAAAATGTTTTAGATTCTTCAAAGTAGATACACAACTGATGTCTCAAACACATTAAGAGGCAAGAAATGCAAGTCAGGAACTCTTGACGAGGCACAGCTGTTAACTGAAAGCCATCCTGGATGAGCTGCACTACCTGAGCAACTTCTGTGGGTTGTAGACATCGCCTCATGCTACCTCTATGGTGAGAGAACTGACAAAATGCAAAAGTGACCAAAACATCAGCCAGAAAGGATGAGAACAGAGAAAAGGTCTGTGGTCACCACCTGCAGAACCACTCCTGAATAGGGGTTGTCTTGCTAATTGCCTCTCATTTCTACCTGTTGTCTGTTCCATTTGTACAACAGCAGGTAAAACTGATTCACAGTGTTACTTCCTAACTGGACAGGTTGGTTTCACAGAAGTCTGGTTGACTTGGAGTTACATTGTGTTGTTTAAGTGTTCCCTTTATTTTTTGAGCAATGTATATAACTGTTTAGCCACAATGGGCAAAATTATGTTTGGAGAAGAATGGTTGCAAAATTTAATGAAAAGAACATTAAGTATTGGGGTGCACCATGTTTTGGGATTGTATTGCAGTGAGTCTCACAATGAGCATTTCACTGGTGGAGGGAAAATGTGATTAAATTAAATATCAGTAAATTTTTTTGGGACAAGCAGCACACTCTCTGTAAGCAAACCGATGATGAAAAGAGGACGGCTTCTGCAATGGCAGACCCTATATCCTAAAAAACCCTTAAAATTAACAATGGAGTACCTGAGGCACAAGCTGAAGGTTTTGCCATGGCCCTTGTATCCCCTGCCCTTAGAATCATTGAAAATCTGTGGACAGAGCAGTGTGGCAAGGTGGTCCAAGAATCTCAGAGCTAGAAACCTTTTACAAGGAATACTGCGTGAAAATACTCCAAATAAGACTAGAAAGACTTGAAAGATGGCTGCAAAAAACCTTTAGCTGTGATACTTGCCAAAAGGAGTGTTAGTAAGTGATGGCCATATTTTGGATACTTTCCTTTTTTGGTTATCTTGAAACTGTAATGTATTTAATGTATAATGTAAATACTGGGGTGTCCCCATGCTTGATTCAATTACTCAAATTCAATGTTTTTATTTTGTCCTACATTGTAAATAAACACTGAAGTCATCCAGACTCTGAGTGAACACATAAGGAATCATGTAGTAAACTTAAAAATGTTAAACCAAAACATGTTTTAGATTTTACTTTAAAGTAGACACACAACTGATGTCTCAAACACATTAAGAGGCAAGAAATGCAAGTCATGAACTCTTGACGAGGCACAGCTGTTAACTGAAAGCCATTCCAGGTGACTACCTCATAAAGCTGACTGAGAAAATGCCAAGAAAGCTGCATCTAAGCAAGAGGTGCCTACTGTGAAGAATGTCAAATATAAACATGTTCTGGTTTGTTTACTTGTTTGTTTACTAAATAATTACATATGTGTTTATTCATAGTTTGGATGACTTTAGTGTTATTCTACAATCGGGTTAAGACCTGCGAGTCTACCTGTGCGAGTCCACCAAGCAAAGCCACCAACAAGGCAGCCAGTCCTACTGACTCAGCCATGTGCTATCAGTACATCCCCGTTATCGCTGGGTCCTACAGAAAGCGCAGAACTCTGTACCAGCACCAAAACCATGCTAACCTCAGGCCAGTAACGCAGACCTCTCCCACTTTTACTACTCTTTCCGTGGGTTTGTGGAACTGCCAGTCAGCTGTGA
>BRDA01081211.1:21534-32795 GCA_036984385.1 Crenuchus spilurus | reverse complement strand
ATATATATATATATATATATATACATACATACACTTTTGTAGTAGTTAAAGTACATTCGTTTACTCACCGATATACTTCAGCAGAAATTAGTGAATTACTTTATTAGTGAATGCCTTTACTTCAGTAGAAGCAAATAGAAGCATATTACTAATATACTACAGACATTAAAGTTCATTACTTACTGATATACTTCAGCAGATGTTAAAGTACATTACTATCATACATCATTAGAAGCAGGGTTCTAAATTAACACCCGCCAACCCGCCAAATGCGGGTAAAAAATCATTTTGGCGGGTGTTAATAAAAACTTACTAGCCAATTTGCCCAGTGATGCAAGAGGCATTACATGCGTGATACATAAGGGTCCGTTCTCGGTCATTCATCCCCTGGCAGTACTTCCTACATTTCGCAGGAACACTATATTCCTTAACGCTACGTCAGGGGTGCACCGGTCGATCGCAAAGGTAGTGTGGGTAGATCGCATGGCATTAAAAATAGACGTTAGCCTATCATCCGTCCTCGCCATCCAACCTACAGCCTACACAGTGCTATCCGGCCCGGGCCTCGGCATGTTAACAAAGGGAAGGAAAAGTATCCTAACGTTTGGGCGTCTCTCAATCTTTCTTCAATGGATTTCTGCGGTATTGTAACGTTCATGTCACTCATGTCCACAAGGATTATTGACGACCAGCTCTGTTTACGGAGTTGCGTTCAGGGTTGCCAGATCCCCCAACTCCTCCAGCCAGAAAACTGCCATACACAAACTGATACTATCTAAATAAAATCTATCTATCTATTGATAAAATCTAAAGCACCCAATCACAAAAGCATAAAAAATAAATCATTATATTGTTCCTTTTCTTTTTTATTTAGTGCAAAAATCAATGCATCCCCCCTCGGAATGTTTACAAGTGAATGCATTTTCACAACCCTGGCAACCCTGGTTGCGATCGTCTTTTTACAAGAGTATAATACTTTTATTATATATTTATATTTATATATTACAAGAAAAATATGATTCTTGTGTGTTGTATGTAAAATTATCTATGATATGATTATTATTCTTAAGAATTATAAACGACCAGCTCTGTTTACGGAGTTGCGATTAGGGTTGCCAGATCCCCAATGTGTGACAGAAAACTGCCACACACAAGCACCTTTTCTGCATTTTTTGGCAGTTTACTTTTGGTAGCAACATGAGTGGTACCGTGAGGTTCAACATTTGGTTCATAAAACAGCATCTGGACTTGTAAACCAGCGTTTTTTCAAGTTGGCTAGTAGTCCGTGTTCAGCTGTCACTGTAAGTTCTTAACATGTATGTTTGTTCTGCCTGTGTAAGAAACCTAAAACTGAGCATTTCCATACGGAGTGGAGAACTTTTTTACTGTAATTTTTGAAGTGTGTTTGCCTTCACTACAGTATTCAGCGTCAGCCTTTTCACACATGAAGATCATGAAGTCCAAGTATGGTTCCACTATGACTGATGATCATTTGTAGGTTTGCTTGAGGCTGGCTATCAGCAACTACTGGCCAGACTATGCATCCCTGACTGATTCCATTCAGTGCAAGTCATCAAAGTAGGCTAATGACAAAACATGTACCAGTTGTATTGTGTAATATGGGTTAATGTAGGTATTCAAGGTACACCAGCATACATTGTACACATAAATTGTCAATATTTGTATAAATAAATATGTCTTACATTTTAATGCCGCTTCTGAAGAAGAGCACTGAAGACGTGGTTCAAATATACTGTATATACATAGAAAGATAGACAGATCAAATGCATTCAGTGGCACTCATTTCTCTTATTTTTACAGCATAAAATTTGGCTAGTGGAAATTCTGATTGGCCGGTTACCAATCTTTAGAGAGTTACCAGCCACATTGGCTGGTGATCAAAAAAGTTAATTTAGAACCCTGATTAGAAGTACATTACTCACTGATATACTGGAGCAGAAATTATTAGTATGTTATTTTACTCACTGAGATACTTCAGTAGAAGTAAACATATTAAGAATTTTACTTAAGCAAATATAAATGAGCCAAGGTTACTGTGCAGTGTCACACAGCCTGTCAACACTGTCACTCCTCCTGACTCCAGTTCCCATAATCCTCTTCTGGTGCTCTCCATTCCTTTCCACCAGTCAGTGCGCAGCTCGTAGATCACTCTCCAGAGTACGAATTCTAATCACCTGTGTCTCACCTCTATATATACCCCCCTCTAATACCTCTCTCATTTCAGAATTATAGTATCTTCCTGCTTTTGCTTTGTCTCTTGTCTGTTTATGTCTCGTCCTCTTTGTGACTCTTTAGTAAAGTATACCATATTTTACTTTTTTCTAATTCATTATGTGACAAGCAGCAAATCTGTAGTATTATTATCAATTCAGCACTGTCAGATAAAAATGCAGAATCAGCGTAGTGACTTTATTTTAGTGAAAATCACTCTCACAAATCTTACACATAAACACGGTCACTCATCATATCAGCAGCAGCAGCAGCAGCACACTCCCATGTTTATTTATCACTCTGAAAACCCTATCAGAGATTTCTTTAAACTAAACTGTGAAAAGCGTACTAATTCTACAGGCATCAGTAAATACGATCATTATCTTATAATCTTGGGATGAAAGTGATGAAATCTGTTGAAAATAAGCACAATGAAAGGGTCTTCACCTCTTAAACTCCTTCACTGTCAAAAAGGGTTCTGTACAGGGAACTTTTTGGCCAGCAAGACACAGATAATGGAAATGTCCCTTTAAAGGTCCAACAAAGTCCTTAAGTTATAACAGCATAACCACATCCTTATATTTACTATAATGGTTCATTTTATCAGCTCCACTGACCATACAGGTGCACTTTGTAGTTCTACATCTACAGGATGTAGTCCATGTGTTTGTCTGCATAGACAGCTCATCCTGTTCTTCACTATTTAAGACCTCCACAGAGCAGATATTATTTTGGTGGTGGATCATTCTCAGTGACACTGACATGGTGGCATAGAGTGTTGCACTGGTATAAGTGGATCAGACACAGCATAGCTGCTGGAATTTTAAACACCTCAGTGTCAGTGCTGGACTGAGAATAGATCAGCAACCTGTGACCACTGATGAAGGACTAGAGGACCAACACAAACTGCAGCAACAGATGAGCTCCTGTCTCTGACTTCTACAAGGTGAACTAACAAGGAGTGGTTAGTCAGTGGACACAATGTTTAAAAGCTGTGACCACAACACACACTACTACCATTTCAGTGCCAATGAGAATGACCTACCACCCAAATAATACCTGCTCTGTGGTGGTCCTGATCATTGAAGAACATGGTGAAAGGGGGCTAACAAAGCAGCCTAAGTATTGTATCTGGATGTATCATGCTGGACAGAATTGTACCTCTCCTGTACCTTCCTTTTTTCTGAACAGTGAAGGGCGATACTTCACCAAACTACAGCAGAAAAACAATTGAAAGGAGCTTAATAGAAAATTAAAAAGTACAATACAAGAAGAAAAACCCTCCAAAAGTCCTGACCATGGCTTTAGAAGAAGTCCACTCAGTCATTTTCAGTTTTTCAGTCCTTCCATGTGCTCACATATCAGGTAAAAATACAACAGCACATAATATTTACATCATAAAAATCATCAGCTTCAAGAATCTGATTCTTATTCGAAGTAGAAATAAAATACTTAAGTTATTTTACATCTCTTTCCTGGCAATAAGTAACCTTATCTTAAATATTTATTCAATTAATAACACTATTACTGATACATTGATTGATTTAGAGAGTGATGGAAAAATAAAGAATACATTTCAATAACTGAAGGCAATAGTTAGTGTTTGTGCACTACATGTGTAAGTATACAATAGTATAAGTGATCAGAAAAAAAGTCTTTTGCATTGTACATCGCTTGTGCAATTAACCTTAAAGAAATCATTAAACTCAAAAAAATTATTTACAGATTTTTCCTCTTATCTCAGAAGTAGTTTGGAATCTAAATTTGCCTTCTTTAGAACTAGAGCTGAAAGCTTAATGATTCTAACAAACACTAGTACTCAATAGTCACCTACATAACCCAGCCGTTTTTGTAAAAATACACCAAAACATCTCTGAACCAACTGAAACACCATCAAAGTATTAATGAAGGTCTCACAGACTAGTGGATGTTGAATCAGTTTTAGTGATGATGAGCATCATAAATACGGAGGAATCTGATCTCAGATCAGTTTTCTACCAGCAGTACTGCTGTCTGAAGTGCATGTAGCTGGGAGGTTTTATTCATTTTATAGTTCACAGTCATACTGTGTCCTAAACCACATCTGCTAGTCTGAGAGACCTTCATTCATGGCTTCAGTGAACTTGAGGCCTTTAACATTCCACTCAAACATCTGGTAGAGCACATATGAGTCACTATTTCTCATTGAAGAAGCACTGAACTTAACAAAAAGTGATTGTGCCATCTCTATCAATTGGTAGAGGTATGGTAGGCTAAAAAACATCCACTAGAGGTCACTAGAAATGCACCATTTTCTTCTCTGCTTCATAGCCAAACTACAAGGAATAAACTGAATGAAATGCTATAAAAACATTAGTGCTATTGCACCACAAGTGTGTTGCTTAAAAGGTTAACAAAATAATCATGTTATTGTACAGTTTTTGTATTTATAGTTTATGTTCTGATTTTACCAAAAGGTGCCATCTCATATGTTTAAAGTGTACATTTTAAAAAAATGATGTGGTCTTTTTAAAAAAAACATTCAGTTGATTCTTTCATTGTGAGGATATTTAAGGGTTAGGTTATTTTGTATTTGGGTTACTTTATGTGATTACTGAGTTCTAGTGTTTGTTAGCAATGTTAGCCTAGCAGCTCCAGTTCTAAACTAAAGAAGCAAAATTTGAACTCCAAACATGATGGACTACATCTGAGATAAGTGGAAAATTATGTAAATATATTTTCTGGGTGAACAATTCATTTAATAAAACTCTCTTTAAATACCTTGTAATGAAATAGTTTACTATTTCACAGTAACATTCATATCTGAACGGCAAGTCTTTCATTAATTACAGTTTCTCATTTCACACTTCACTTTTTCTACATTTTTTAGGCTGTGTCCAAAATTGTGTCCATGTTAATGTAGAAAAAAAATGTGTGTCCCATTTACCATTTAGTGCACTATTTTGGTCTTGTCTCAAACTATACCCTATTCACTATATAGTGAACTATTTTGCTCTTGTCCAAAATTCTGCCCTAATCATTATATGGTGCACTATTTTGTCTTTTCCAAAACTATACCCTATTCACTATATAGTGAACTATTTTCATTGTGTCCAAATCATGCCATATTTACTTTATCCTCCTGACTACCAGCAGTTCAATTTTATTCTCTAAAGAGGACATTTAGACCTTTTAAATGATACCAATGTTATGGGAGTGGGATTTTGGGAACTTTCTCTTCCTCTTTAAAGAAAATGGCCTCCATCAGCAGAATCAGATTTTATGGAAAATAGAAAAGTAAGTGCATATTAATTATTACTGAGCAAATTTTGTCTTGAAATGTTGTTGTTATATTTTAGATGAATCTCCTAAGAACACTTTAAACCATTTTGTAAAGTAATATAACAATTTATTACAATGATAGGAGAGTGTTTACAAAATGTTCTCCAGAGTGGACATTAGTACTTATTACCTACATTTTGTTCTCTGTATTTTCACCTGAGAAGGAATGGATTCACTGTCAGAAGTAGAGAGAATATTACTGTGAATTGCTGATGAAAACTCACATATTGAGTTACCTAATGAGGACGATCAAGATGCAGTTTTTGAGCCAGAGTCCCGGAGGTCCCAGACTCTGAGCCTCAGACCTCTAGAGTCCTGGAGACCTAGAGTCCTGGAGTCCCAGACCTCCATAGGGCCAGAGGTCCCAGAGTCCTATAGACCCAGAGCTCCATAGGCCCAAAGGTTCAGACCTACAGAGTTCCAGACCTCCAGAGACCCAATGGTTCCAGACCTTCATAGGCCCTGTAGTCCCAGACCTCCGTAGGCCCAGAGGGCCCAGAGTCCCTTAGGCCTGGAGCTCCCAGAGACCCATTGGCCCAAAGTTCTGGACCTCCAGACCTGCATAGGCCCTATGGTCCCAGAGTCCCAAAGCCCCAGAGACCCTGATGTCCAGACCTCCAGAGTCTCAGAGGTCCCACTGTCCCATAGGCCCAGTGGGGTCTCACACCTCCATAGGCCAGGTGGAGTACCAGACCTCAATAGGCCCAGTGGGATCCCAGACCTCAATAGGCCCAGTGGAGTCCCAGACTTCCATAGGCCCAGTGGGGTCCCAGACCTCCATAAGCCCAGTGGGGTCCCAGACCTCCATAGGTCCAGTGGGGTCCCAGACCTCCATAAACCCAGTGGGGTCCCAGACCGCCATAGGCCCAGTGGTCCCAGACCTCCATAGGCCCAGTGGGGTCCCAGACCTCCATAGGCCCAGTGGGGTCCCAGACCTCCATAGGCCCAGTGGTCCCAGACCTCCATAGGCCTGGTGGTCCCAAACCTCCATAGGTCTGGAGGTTCCAGAGACTCATAGGCCCGGAGGTCCCAGACCTCCATAAGCACGGTGGTCCGAAACCTTCATAGGCCTAAACCTTTTTGTTTAGATTGATTTACTGTGATCATGATTAAGTTTCATAGTGAGTCCAGATGTCCACTGTAGTGGACTGGTAATCAGGAGGATATAGTGTACTATTTCAGTCCTGGCTAAAACAATGCTCTATTCACTATATAGTGCAATAATTTGGTCTTGTTCTAAGCTCTATCCTATTTATTATAGTGTCCCAAGCTACTCCCTGTTTACTATAAAATGCACTATGTTAGTATTGTCTAAATATTTACTGTACAGTATACTGTTCTGGTGCACATAGTACAAAACATTAAACATTACCTGTATAATCCCATAATGCATCATAATAGTGCACATAATGGACCCTAGTAGACTCCTATAATACATTGCTGTTTGGTATGACATTTTTGCATGTTTATGTAATCAACTCTGAAGTGATGAGTGAACTCCGGTCTGGCCAATAAAAGCAGCCAAATATAAGGTTCCACTGATTTGTCAGCATCAGTTGAATAAACACGGATAATGTGACGTGGTTCTGCTAAGTAGAACAGACAATGTTCTTTAACCCCCTGGAGTCTGAGGATATTTCAGACACTCTGATGTAGTCTGACATGCCTTGATTTTTTTTTATAAATTGAACCCATCTAAAATTATTTTTCCCCCACAGGCTTTTGTTCAGCACAAGCTCAGCAATATCAGTGTTAAAACAGTAAGAGTGTCATAAATCTATATATTTGAATAAATCTGCCCTAAACTTAGAAACCTGTTTTCAGATTTGCTGATATATTGTGAAAAAACAAACTCTAAACATTTTAGCCAAGACTTTTGAGCCCTGAACTGAATAAACAGAGGTGTTGGCTACATACTGGTCATTATAGCTTTTATAAATTGTATGAAGTTTAATTTCTAAAGCTTAACAAATGTGAGGTGACACTCTGTTTTCCTCAGCCATTAATCCTACACTGAGTATTCATGAGATAGGGGTAAACACTCAAGTTAGAACTCTTTGTTCAGGTTCACATTCCATGCATTCCAAGGCCAATAATCCACCAACAAATATTTAAAATATATTTAAATTCCGTTTTTGAAAAGTAGACACTTTTCAAGTTTTCTGGTGTATGTTTTGTTTTGTTCTTTCAGAGTTATATAAATGTATATGTGGAAAAAGCACTGACTCCAGAGGGTTAATGTGTTTGAGAACACAAATTCCTGCTTACAGTTATAAAATATAATGGCGTATGTTATATTTACTGTATATTAGTTAAAATAATTTATACAGTTTACACATATATATATATATATATTGTGTATATAGTGATGTTTGAAAGTTTGTGAAACCTTTAGAATTTTCTATATTTCTGCATAAATATGACCTAAAACATCAGATTTTCACATCAGATCTACTTTTAAGTCAAAAAAGTAAGCAAAGAGAATCCAGTTAAACAAATGAGCAAAAAAATAAATACTTGATCATTTATTTATTGAGGAAAATGATCCAATATGACATATTTGTGAGTGGCAAAAGTATGTGAACCTCTAGGATTAGCAGTTAATCTGAAGGTGAAATCAGAGTCAGGTGTGTTCAATCAATGGGATGACAATCAGGGGTGAGTGGGTACCCTGTTTTATTTAAAGAACAGGGATTTATCAAAGTCTGCACTTTACATGTTTGTGGAAGTGTATCATGGCATGAAAAAAAGGAGATTTCTGAGGAGCTCAGAAAAAGAGTTGTTGATGCTCATCAGGCTGGAAAAGGTTACAAAACCATCTCTAAAGAGTTTGGACTCCACCAATCCACAGTCAGACAGATTGTGTACAAATGGAGGAAATTTAAGACCAATATTATCCTCCTCAGGAGAGGTCAACCAACAAAGATCACTCCAAGAACAAGGTGTGTAACAGTCAGCGAGGTCACAAAGGACCCCAGGGTAACCTCTAAGCAACTGAAGTCCTCTCTCACATTGGCTAATATTAATGTTCATGAGTCCACCATCAGGAGAACACTGAACAACAATGGTGTGCATGGCAGGGTTGTAAGGAGAAAGCCACCGCTCTCCAAAAAGAACATTGCTGTTCATCTGCAGTTTGCTAAAGATCATGTGGACAAGCCAGACGACTATTAGAAGAATGGTTAAAGAACAGTTACCGGAATTGTTTAGTTGCAGTTATTGCTGTAAAGGTGGGGGGTGGGGGGTTGGGTGTCACACCAGATACTGAAAGCAAAGGTTCACATACTTTTGCTTCTCACAAATATGTCATATTAGATCATTTTCCTCAATTAATAAATGACCAAGTATAATATTTTTGCCTTTATCTACTTTTAGGGCTACTTTTAAATCTGATATTTTAGGTCATATTTATGCAGCCATATAGAAAATTCTAAAGGGTTCACAAACTTTGAAGCACCACTGTATTTATATATTAGTACTTATTGGCATTTATAACTCCTTAAAATCCAGCATCAGTATAATATGTTGACTGGTAGCATCAGTTTTTATACTGGCCATACTCTAGAGCAAATCTGTGCTCTACTTTGAAGGGAATAATGATTAGGGGATGATTTGTGTTCACTATAATAGTGATATAGTGCCTTTGATTTTCCAGTGTAGAAAGTGAACGGGGACCATTTTGGAACACAGCCTTTGTCATTCTTTCCCTTTGCACTGCTTCTATCTAACAAGGGGAGGCACTCATGCGCATGTGTGTGTGGTAGTGTGGAGGTGGTACTGCAGGGGGTGGCATAGATAGGCCCTGGGGATCTGCGGGGTGCAGCGGGTGATTGTGGGAAAAGGTTGCTGTGGCGCCAGGTGATTGGAGTTGGTATGTGGCAGCAGAAGTGGGGCTGGTGGGTGGCGCCCCCTGCTGCATGCTGGGCTTGGGTAGGGCCTGTGGGTTCTGTGCGAGCTGTATGGAGACGTCACTGGACAGCTCAGAGGCGCTGCGGGCACGCTGAGGTGGAGGCCAGCTCTCCGGGTGCAAAAATTGGCCGCTGTAATCACTGCTGTCAGACAGACGGGGGCGGTAGAGTGCAGGATGAGGACGATACATCTCCTCCTCTGCATAACGCTTCATAAACAAGTATACAGACATCACACCAGCACCCTGAGAGAGACAGAAAGAGATAAACAGAGAGAGAGAATAAGCAGAAAATTTGTAGAACATCAACAATCGTGTTCTGATAATATTCATATCATGAATGAAGCTCTAATAATATTAATATATATAAATAAATTCTAATCAATTAATATCCAGAAAGAAGATCTTCTCAAGGTTTTGGCAGAAGTGAATGGTGTGGAGTTTTAGGTATGTAGAGAAGTGCAGTATGGAGGAGAAATACAGCACGCTGTTCTCTGTTATACTTTCAGCGTGAGAGCAGTGCGGCTGACAGTATGTGATTAAAACATTCCAAAGATTTAATGTTTTAAAAGGTTTCTCTAGAGCTTCTTTTGAAATGGCTATTTAAATCCT
Organism: Crenuchus spilurus; assembly: GCA_036984385.1. Taxonomy (NCBI): domain Eukaryota; kingdom Metazoa; phylum Chordata; class Actinopteri; order Characiformes; family Crenuchidae; genus Crenuchus; species Crenuchus spilurus. Next base: position 22,723 of record BRDA01081211.1, on the reverse strand, counting down.
GTCTTATTTTTGCTCACTCTCTTATGTGAATACACTCTCTATCTCTTTTACTGAAACACACACACACACACACAACTCCCTAAGCAATCATGAAACCATAGAAGTGAAGAGACCCTGCTGAGTCAAGCAGAAAAAGAGTTTCAGTCAGAAACTCCAATTCTGCTAAATCCTCACTTTATCAGCTCAGACACACGGACACACACAAACACAAAACTGCTGATTGACACACATAGCTCTAGTCTCTAAATCATTCCTTTGTTATCCTCTCTTCTTCTTTCAACTCTTATCTTCTCTCATCATATCTTATATGCTCTTCTGTTCAGTTAACATATTCCTAACTAGTGTTATTTATAAAGCAACAACTGTACATTGTCGTTGAAGCTTGGATCCACAAACAGACATTCAGGGTTTAAGGGGTTAACATTCTGTGGTGGTTTTGAATTATTTCAGTGCATGCTGATGTTTCAAGCAGAAGCAAATGTAAAATAATAGTTTGCTAAGCCAGTGGCTCTGTGTAGAAAGAATAATTAAGTACACAGGCAGTATACAGTATACTATACATAGTAGATAACACCACAGAATAGTAGTATAGCTTACCAATGCATATATAAATACTATACTAAAGTATAACATAGTATACGTAGTACACCACACCACACTACAGTATAAAATATACTATACAATGCATACTATACTGGACTCTGTTAATAATATAGTATACTATACATATGATGACACACCACAGTGCATGATCATACTATTCTAATAGAAAGACTAAATAACATGGTTGGAATTACAGGAGTAGCCCTTTCATGGTTTAAGTCTTACCTTACAGACCGATATCCTCCTCCTGGAGACAAAACAACGACAAATCATTTTCCTTTAACAAACAGTAGGTCACGAAGTGTAGAAAATGTGTCAGGAGGTAAAAGAAATCAAAACTAAATAGTAAACCAAATCGACTATACATATCGACACACAGTAGTCGCATTGATACCTTCCATTACGGTACAGACGATTATTGAGACGGGTCACCGTCGTATATATCATACTTATTATCTCCAGGATTTTAACTCGGAACACCTTAAGGTTTAACGTAAAAACATACTAATCTCCTCTATAACAAGTGAAATTGTTTGACTATAGCCAGACATTCCATTCTGAATTTGGTACTTTCCCGATGAGGACA
>BRDA01081211.1:6133-19825 GCA_036984385.1 Crenuchus spilurus | reverse complement strand
AGAGAAGAGTAGTGGGACAGAAATAGTGTGTGTGTGTGTGTGTGTGTGAGAGAGAGAGAGAGAGAGAGAGAGAGAGAGAGAGAGAGAGAGAGAGAGAAGAAATGGTGAACTGCATAAAACATTAGGAATCCTTAGTAAGAAATGGAAGCATTACAGAAATCAAAAATGAGCAATATTCTTCACAGAGCAAAATCACTTCCAGCTGGTCTGGAGTGAAAATGTTATTTTAAAATGTGATTATCCTTTATTATTTATATGTCAGTAATTCATTATGGTTCATTTTATGGAGTTATTCATTCGCTAATGATTTTCTCAGCCCACATTCAAAGACATCTGACTTTAAGATGTGTGAACTAGCAGACATGATTCAGCAATAATCATTTGTCATGTTCTCCAACTGAGTATACGCATGAGCTTCAGATTTTAGGATAGTTTCAGATTTCATGGGTAACACCACTGACCCTGCCCACATGGCGGACTGTGATTCAGTCCCTGGTGTGGACAATCACACAGCAGGATATCCGTAAGAGTCTTGGCTAGACTCCTAATTCTGCATTCACCAACAAATGTCACATGACTGAAATTGTAAGTTGCTCTGGATCAGAGTGTCTGCTAACTGAATGACTATAAAGGTAAGCAGGCTAGCCTGTCTTCTAGTAGCAGATTGTTCACTCTAAACCTATTGTCTGGTGTGATCAGGCTAAATGTGTAAGCATTTTCAGTCTAGCTATGTAACTTTCATCTAAAGTTACTCATAATTGATGTAGTCATAATAGTCATTCAGTCACCACAGATGGAGTAGATGTGGAGGTGGTCAGAACAAGTACCTGGGTGTTCACTTGAGACAGCCAACTAGACTTGAGCTGTAACTCCTGCATGGTGACCTAGAAGGGCCAAAGTTCCCTGTACTTCCTGAAAAGATTGAGGTCTTTTGGTCTATGCACTACACTGCTATGGTCATTCTATCAGTCTGTGGTAGTGAATGCTGTATTCTAAGCTCTTTTGGGCTAGGCAATATTATTAACATATCATCCATGAACAGACTGAACAAACTGATTATGAGGGCTAACTCTGTTGTAGGAGTCAAGCTGGACTCTTTGGAGGTGGTGGCAAAATATCGGACCTTCAACAAACTTATCTTGAACTTATTGCAGTGAAACACACTACTGAACACATTAGGCTGTGAGAACATATGACTGAAGCGGTGGGCAGCCTTATCCACTGCGCTGGGGAGCAATTGGGGGTTAAGTGCCTTGCTCAAGAGTACTTCAGTCATGACCTGCCTGGGGCACAGTCACAAGACCAGATCCCTAAACACCAGGCCATGGCTGCCCCAAAAAGTTAAAGAGCTCCACGTTCAATCTGTTAACTGCAACAAGGCTCTACAATGAGTCTCCTTACAGCAGAGACAGATATCTGGCTGTCTGGACTGTGCTGAATCACATAATGTCATAATATATTGTACTGTTCTTCTATGGACACACAAAAATAACATTGCTGCTCGTCTGCCAAAAATTACATGGATAAGCCTGAAGGCTATTAGAAGAATGTTTTGTGGACGGAAGAGACTAAAATAGAACTTTTTGGTTTAAATGAAAAGTGTTATGTTTGGAGACAGGAAAATACTGCATTCCAGCAAAAGAACCTTTTCCCATCTGTGAAATGTCGTGGTGGTAATATCATAGTTTGGGCCTGTTTTGCTGCATCTGGGCCAGAATAAAACCATGATGGAATGGAATCAATGATGGAACCATGAATTTCGAATTATACCAGCAAATTCTATCGGAAAATGTCAGGACTCTGTCCATGAGGTGAATCTCAAGAGAACACAGACAAGACATGCAGCAAGATGACACTAAGCACACAAGTTGTTCTACCAAAGAATGGTTAAAAAATAATAAAGTTTTGGGGTAGCTAAGTCAAAGTCCTGACCTTAATCCAATAGAAATATTGTGGAAGGACCTAAAACAAGCAGTTCATGCATTTCTCCAAGTTGATATGCAGGACTGATCAACAATTACTGGAAATGTTAAGGTATCACAGTTGTTGTTGTCCAAGGGGGTCGCACCAACAAAGGTTCACATACTTTTGACACTCACAGACTCATATTGGATCCTTTTCCTCAAAACCTAAACCAAGTCTAATATTTTAGTCTCATTTGTTTGATTTGGTTTTCTTTTCTACTTGTAGGACTTCTGTGATGACCTGATGAAGTTTTAGGTAAATATTTTGCAAAAATATAGAAAATTCTAAAGGGTTTGCAAATTTTCAAGCACCGCTGTAGCTAGCTAGACAATACCAGGCCTGATTCTGCAAGTGCTACAACAGCAGGGTACTGTATGTAAATACAGAGTGTACAATCATAAATAATCAAAAATAAAATAAAATATTGTTAAAAAGTTCATTAAAAGCTCAAGAGAATGAACTAATCCCAGATTCTTATTCTTACTGAATGTTACAAAATGTCCCAGCTCTTAGATCTTTATTTGGGATATTAATGTTATTAGAACTTCATTCTGGATATTAATGTTAATAGAACTTTATTCTGGGAATTAGTAGTACTTGATTAATGATGTTCCTCAGCTTCTTGAGTGAACATCTACAGCTCTGTTAATCAGATCTAATATTTATTTATTTTATTCTCAGATTTATACAGATTATCTTAAAGCTGTGAAGTTGTACAGAACCAGGATCAGATTATAAGAGAACAAAGAAAGAAATGAAAAAAGATAAAATGTTTTCCAAGGACAGTATGTCAGTGTAAGTTGTAGAGCTGAGGGAGCAGATTGTGGACAGATTAAAGAAAGCCTTTCCTGACCAGCTTCAAGGTTAAATAAACCGTGAAGTAAACAACAACACTGTCTGCATACAAATAAACTTCACAGACAGAAGAAGTTACAACCACACTGTATACAGCTATGTCATGTCACCAATAGATAATGTTGAAACATACAGTTGTATAGCAAAAATTAAAAAAGCAGAAAATGCCAAGAAAGCTGTCATTTAAGCAAGATGTGCCTACTAATCTTGCTTAAATGACAGCTTTCTAAATATAAAATATAAAATAAAATATATTCTGGTTTGTTTAATACTTTTTTATTTACTAAATAATTCCAGATGTATTTCTTCATAGTTTGGGTGACTTTAATATTAATCTACATTGCAGAACATTTATGTCCAGAAGGTGTGTCCACACTTGACTGATACTGTATGTGAACCCATCTTGTGTCCCACAATGTGCTAACTCATTTATTTCCTGAAGTTAAAAGCAGAAGATCAAGCAGCAAGATGGATGAATACAACCAGAGCATGAATCAGTAACAAACAAACAAAGAAGCTTAAACACCCAGAACAGAAGACCAGACATTCTGGAGATACACTATCTACTGTATAGTTACCAGAAGTCCACTTCATAGCACTTTTGTTTATAAATCCTGTTCACACATTCACTCACTTAGCCCAGATACAGCAAACCAACCAAAACATGTCTGCAGTCCAAATTTTGCTTATTTAGTTTAGAACGGGAGCTGCTAGAAAAATATATCTAACAAACAATATAACTTAATAGTTTAAAGTTTTTAAGATAAATAAGCCAATTTTGACAGTCTCAAATATGACTAAAGTAAGTGGAAGCATTTTGTAAAAAAAAAAATCTTACCCATTATTGTAATTTATAGCTTGTAGATGTAGATTAATGGATTAGTCTAGTTGCCAATATAAATGCCCATATAAAAGTTACAAGATACAGCTTCTCTTCTCCTTCAACACCATTTGTACCAGTACCTGTAAGATTAACTATCTTCTGTCAATGCTATGTCATTAGACACAAAATGAGTTTTTAGAGAATAACAAAGATTTCACAAAGACAGAGACATTAGCAAAGCCAACAGAGCCCAAAAGCACCAGTGCCAGTGATGACTAAATAAAAGCAGATGGAGAATCTTCCCTTCAGAGAGGGGTTTGAAATTGAATAAGACAATGATAATCAAACACAGATGGCATGCCTGCAGTCAAAAGTGCTGAAAGCATAAATTAATGCAGAAGGAAATTAGGAGTAAACAAGGAAGTGCAAACATGACTCATATCTGTTACCTGATTTTGAAGTTTATTTTCTACTAATAAGCATTTGTAGAGATCAGGAATCATTAATCAAATACTATCAGACGATTAACACTCTAACACTATTAATCACTATAATAGGTGATATTAGTCTATGACCAACCTTAACAAACACTCTTAATCAATCACTAGAAAAGTGACTAGGTTATTTTAGGTCACTGTTGTTCTAATGAATACTGTTCTAGTGTTTGCTAGCAGTCCTAGTCTTGTAGCTCTAGTCTTAAAATAAATAAGCAAAGTGTGGACTCCAAGCAAATAAAAACAGGCTGAAAAAATGAATACACAAACAAAAACATTCTTCTGAATACAAATGTGAGATATGAAATGAATGCACAAACACAATCACACGATTAACTGCAAAAGAAATGTAATAAAAAAATTATATTTGAATATTTTACTGCAACCTCAGCATAAACTAGTATGATTACGCCTTTGTTAATGGACTTCATTTATTTGAAAATGTATGAAAATCTGTCTTAAACGTACTTAGAAGAAATGAATTGATCGCTCTTCTCAGTTATTCTAATCAGCACACACTGGGGCTAATAGGTGAGATAAATGGAGGGGAGCTTATCACCTGAAAGGATGAAGAAGATTCCAGAGACAAAGGCCAGGATGGTGCGCTGGGGGCGGATGTGGCCCACGTTACTGATGATAAAGGCCGTAAAGACGAAGAGTAAAGATACCATGGGGAAAGGTGTGGCTGTCCGCACCATTTCTGAAGAAAAATGAACAAAACACAAATAATCAGGTTTGAGTATGTAGATGTGCTTGGCCTTCATTCACCTGAATAAGGTTAACTCACTAAGGATATTAGCAGTGTTTTCTGTTGTGATCTCTATCTCTGGCTCTGTGAAGTACTCAGAAGCCACACATCTTCCTTTCTCTGAACCTGAGAGTGAGAGAGAGAGAGAGAGAATAAATGATGGGAGAAAAACAAAACTCATGACAGCTGTAAAACTGGAGCCTCTGTACTTAAGAGTTCATTCTGTGAGTGGCATTCTGTGACTTCTTTTCTTCTGACAAACACTAGAACTCAATAGTCACCTAAGTAACACAGTTGTTTCTGTAAGGATATGTTATCAAAACACCTCTCAGAGTGCTCAAACCATCTCCAGATCTTAATGAAGGTGTCACAGACTAGTATATGTGCTTTAGCACTCAGCATGTCTATCTCAACACCACATTATAGCTATGTATCTAGTTATCTAGTAATAATTTTACAAGGGTTTAGGACTTGACCAGACTTTGACATTGATGCAGAATTAATACACTTTTTTAATACACTGTTTTCTGACTTTGTCCTCCATCTCACAAAATTTCTCTTCTGGTCTCGATGGAGACCTTCTGTTTAAAGGTATCTACATTTAGTTGTCTTTTTAGTTGTCACTGGGCACTGACCTTTACAAGCAAAACAAATCATCACATTTGTTGTGTTTGATTCACCTAGTGGTTGATTCTGTCAAGAGTTGTCATGATTATCACATGATCATTTTTTATCATTGTGATTATTTTAGATATTTGCAAGTATTAAGTGTTTCTAATAAAGATGCTGATGATGCAGGATTTTCTAGAAAGTTACAGATTTTGACCTCAAATTATTTTCTGAAAGGTACTTGTCAGGCTGCAGCTAGGAAGGGCGGACATACATGCTTAGAAAGATTTTAAGGTTATTTATTATAAGACGAACAACGCTGAACTCAAATATAAACAAACACTAAATGCAAATAACATGAACAGGAACAAATACTAAAACATCAACAACAGATTAACTACAAAATAAAATCAAACAGAATGAATCGCACAGGACTGGAATACAAGTCTGAGTAAATGACTATTCAAATAGTTCTCAACATCAGAAGTGTCTTTCCTGGGCTAAAGAGAATAAAAGTGGACTGTTCAGTGGTACAAAGTTCTCTTATCACATGAAATATTTAGCATTTCATTTGGAAATCAAGGCCCTAGAGTCTGGACGAGGAGTGGAGAGACACAGAATCCAAAGTATCTGAAGTCCAGTGTGAAGTTTCTGTGGTGGTTTGTGGTGCCATGTCATCTGCTGGTGTTGGTCCACAGTGTTTTATCAAGACCAAAGTCAACACCATTGATAACCAGGAGATTTTAGAGCACTTCATGTTTCTATCTACTGGCAAGCTTTATGAAGATGCTGATTTCCTTTTCCAGCTGGACTCAGAGTCTGTCTACAGTGCCAAACGTTCTACCAAATGGTTTACCAACAATGAAATTACTGTGCAACTCTCTGGATCTGAACCCTGTGGGATATTATCAAGAGGAAGATGAGAAACACTTGATCCAGCAATACAGATGTACTAAAACTTTACATGTAATGAATGTACAATATTTTGTAATAATTAACAAACAAATTATTATTTTTTTTATTGTGAACAAAAGTAAACTTCTATTTTTTTTCACCAGTTTAATTTTCCCCAGTTCTGAAGGCAAAACCACAGGATCCATCTGTGCACATGTATATGTACGTGTGTGTGTGTGTGTTTATGTACCTGCTATGAAACACACTCTCCACAGACCGGAGTGCAGTGCCATCTTGACGTCGATGGTTTGGTTCTGCTGCAGTACGATGCCCTCCTCCATCAGCAGCCAGTAATCTGTTGCCACGGCAACCCCCACCAACAGCAGCCCGCACGCCCCAAACACAGTGGAGAGTAGAGTGAGAGCCCTACTGCTGCACGAGCTCATCTACACACAGAAAGAGACCTGACCTCTATATTTAAGTTCACTATTCAAAATATCGCAATGTTATCAAATGCACAAGTCACAGTAATGGATACAGTAGTGTCAGAAACAACCTGCAAAACCATAAAGCCATTTACCTGTCCAGCTGGAACAAAAGTTACACTGTCAGAAAAAATGGTAAAGGATGATCACTGGGGGGAACCCTGAAGGTATCTTTAGTTAGGGTATGTTGAGTTCTCAAGGGCAATGTTGGACGGTCATGTCATTCAATGTCATTATCATATGAATGTCAGATCGCATCATTTGGCAGGAAAAAAAATGTGCAGCTCTCTGACTCTGTGGTTCTGCTTATTTAAAGGGGAAATATTATGCAAACTCACTTTTTGCATGTTTTTGTATTTCATATTTTTTATTCAGAAAAAAAAACATCCGTCCATTTTCTGTGAGTCAGTTGAAAGATGTCAGGAATCATATGCTTCTATGAGCCATTTGAATGGCTGCTGTATTGCAACGTCATAATAAGGATATTTGCATAGAACTTAATTGGTGCCACCCCTCACCACTCAACCTCCACCAGTGCCCCACACATTACATTAGTTGAAGATCTGTCATTTTGGGCTGCATTCACGACTGGCAAAAAAAATAAAGCAAGGTTGGAAGTGTTTGTGTGTGTGTGTGTGTGTGTGTGTGTGTGAGAGAGAGAGAGAGAGAGAGAGAGAGAGAGCCTAATCTTCTTGCTCTGGGTCCAACTCAGGGTCAAACATATACAGTTGGATAGTGCCTCTGTGTTCTGTCATTTTTATGTGTGGTAAACCCTCAGCTTAAACGCTGGTGTTGGGAAGAGGACAGCAACAGCTAATTTGTATAAAAATTACAGAGCTCTTAAACGACTCATTCTGAAAGAGACAGAAACTGGCAATAATAGATCTGGTGATGTATCTTTATGTAAAAGTGATTTTGTGCAAAGAACGTCATAAATATGTACAGCCCATAAACCTACTCTAATTTGTTTAAAAAGAGGAATAATATGTCCCTTTTAAAGTCCTCTCACAAATATAAAAATATCTTTATACAAGCTATATAAATTTGAAAAGTAATCTCTTTAAGGTTTCTGGGGTATGTTTTGTTTTGTTTCTAGGATAAAATCTCGCAGAGTTACTGTATATAAGTATTTATGCAGAATTTCATTAATATACCGCTGCCGGGAGAGCTGACACCAGAGGGTTAAGAGGACATTTGTTTGTACTCTGGAAAACCAAAATGTTCCTGTGAAGAACCTTATTTTCTGACAGTGTAGAATAAATGCAATTAAACATTAACACAGTCCTGGAAGGAGGTCAGTACTTACAGTAGCCAGCTGCTTAAGCTAATCAATACTTCATGAAATTAAATCAAGTGAGCAGAAGGTAGAATTGAACAAATCTATGGCTGGAGAGCAGCGAGAAGACCAGGAAGCAAACCTGTGTTCTTCCTACTGGATTCTTCTAACCTACATATCAAAAGCTTTACTGCCATCATATTCTCTCCACTGACTACTGTATTTATCATTATTAGGATTTATTCTAAAGTTACATGTGTAAAAACAGATAAACAGTTTTAGATTTTGAACTTTTCACAATTAACCATCAGCTAAATATTTACAATTATGACAGGCCTGATTACAGCTACACAGGCAATTTAAAAAGGGCTGACGTCCAGACCACCTCTGTTGTGGTCAAGACTATGGCAGGTCAAGACTGACTGAAGCTCAAGGTGGTCCAAATGAAATGAGTCAAGACCAAGTCCTAAAAGATCTAGTCTTCTTTGAGAACAAATACTTTGTATAAATGTATTGCTCTTTTACACACATTACTCCAAGAACCTTTACATCAAGAAAGGTTTCTGCAGGGGTTTCAGAGAACCCTTACAGCTTGGACACACTCAAGTGTACATTCTAGGTTGTAGTAAGAGTTAAGTATCTATTTTGGCATCTGTGAAATTCTTTGACAGGCATCTGTAGACAAATTTCAAAATTACAGAGCACAATAAGGTCTAGAGCTAATGTTTGTTATTGGAATATAGGAAGGGATTCCTTAGTCTTGTTAAAATGGCACCATCTAAAAAAATTGTGTCCAATGTGAACTAAATTATGAATTTAGGGGTAAAATTAAGTTTTATATAAAAAAAAAAGAATTTCTATAAAGACAATATAACTTTCAAATGAAAATATTTTTTTGTGATTTTTTTATCATAAATGTAGCACAATAAGCTGAAAGTAACTAATGTTAACTAAAATCCAGTTTATTTCAATGAAAAATGTTACAAAGTAGAACACAGTCAATTATTCCAGTACAAGAAAAAGTACAAGACTAAAAGTTACCAATAATACATGTTGATTACTGTTTTACAGACTATACTATCATCACTTACATTACTATATTTATTTTTTAATTAAGGCACTTTTAAGGGTTATGCCAGGAATCTTCTAGGAGCCCTGTTGTCTAGATACTGAAAGCAAAGGTTCACATACTTTTGCCACTCACAAATATGTCATATTAGATAATTTTCCTTAATAAATAAATGACCAAGTATAATATTTTTTGTCTCATTTTTAACTGGGTTGTTTTTATCTACTTTTAGGACTTGTGTTAAAATCTGATGTTTTAGGTCATATTTATGCAGCAATATAGAAAATTCTAAAGCGTTCACAAACTTTCAAGCACCACTGTAAGTTTGGAGCTGCTAGCATAAAGAAGCTACACTAAAAAAGCTGCGCGTTGTTTATAATTTGTTCATTTTGATGCATGAAATCGTACGCCTCAGGGCTGCCATGGCAACAGCAACTGAAGGACTGCCCTCCCATTGATCAGATTGGTCAGAGTGCCAGAGCTCCAAGCGCACAACACAAAATGCATCTCTCTCATTAATATCAATAAAAAGGTGCTGTATATGTACAGTGTGAAGTCCATCACCCTTCCCTCCCCCCAATCCCAGCTGTGAGAAACTGTAAAGTAAAAAAGAGAAAAATAAGTTGTGAGCTGTTGTCCTGTGGTGTCTATAACCAGCCAATCTGAATAAAGGTCAAAGTTCATCTAGTATGAAGAGTGATGGTCACTGAGGCAGAAAGTGAGACGTTATTGGCTTTGAATCGTGCACACACACACACACACACACACACACACACACACACACACTCAGCTCTGAGTCATAGCTCATGCAGAGATACAGACCTCCACTTCACAGGGAATATTCCATTCACACACACACACACACACACACACACACACACACACACACACACACACACACACACACACACACACACACACACACACACACACACACAGAGTCTTAAGTGAGTGTTTAAACAGTGCCAAAGCATTCCTCTGCAATGTTTGAAATGAACAATTATGACAAAAATATAATATTACCATCACACTGCTTATCACTGTATTTAAACAATAAAACAATAACAGTGGATCAATAAGGTGATTATAATGGGAATATATGACCTGACTCATCTGGAGATGTGATTGGCCAGGACATTCACAGTAAAAACACTGTTAGCGTTCTGTTCCTTCCATTCAGAGCATCTTTACTCTCTTATTTTCTAAGACACACACAAAACAGAAGAGTCATATGAAAGCTGAAACCCTCTTCTTTCTACTCCACAACTTCACTTCTGACCATTCAAGCTGCTAAATAAAGGTTCTGCTTCAAATAAACCATGTGTTATATCTTCAGTTACAATAAGTGTTTTTGTTTCCATCCTTTACTGATATTTGAGTTCCAAACAAATACAACAATCAATTCCTGGTCTGCTGGAGGGCGCCCTTTTGAGGCCCAAATCTGAGTTGTAAGATAAACCTACATAAAGTCCCTTCAGTGCTGTGCAGCTTACAAAAAATAGTCCAATTCTTGGACAAAATTCTTAAAGCTACATTTTTAGTGTTCAGCAGTAAAATGAAAGTATGTGTTATTTTATAACAAATCATAAAACATGTTCTGATCATTTTCATGCACATGTTTGCAAAGAACATCAACATTTTGCATTACAGGGAGTTGCAGAGTGGTGAGCAGAGGGTGCTGTGGGGTCTATAAGAAGAATTCACACTATACAATGTAAAAATTGGGTACAAACATTATTATTAGGAATTATTAGACATAATTTCCATATAATAATAACAATTTCATTTTTCCATTGATATCAAATAATATATCTGCCACTAATATATCATGTATCCCTAGCTTACCCCTTAAAAATGTATTGTGGAAAACACATTCTTATGTGAATCAAATCTGAGAGGAGAGAGAGAAAGAGAGAGAGAGAACTCTTACACATCAGCTCTCATTTATATACAATTGTCTCTGTCTCTCTTTATATTCAAAGCTACCTCTCTCTCTCTCTCTCTCTCTCTCTGACCTCATGCTCTGCTTTGCTGTCTCTCTCTGAGCGACACAGATGATCAATGCTTAATTAATGCTGCTGTGGCCCTATCGCCTCTATCAGTCAGGACAGTATGAACACTGGCTCTAACTCATGGGTTATGAGAATGAGAACTATCTGCTGTACTACTGTCACATTTAAGTATATCTCAGCCAGGACCCAACCAGGATGAAAAATCAGTCACACTACTGATTTTAAGCACCTAAAATTATTCATAACTGACACTTTCAGTATGATAAACATTAAAGCCACAGTTTACAGTAATTAAATAGTACCTGTAAGGAATGATTCAGTCTTATTTAATTATTTAAAGAAGGCTTCTTTTTTTTTTTTTAACTGTTTTTAATGAACATTTAAATTTTTTCCTGTTTTTACAAACATGTACAAAGTACATAAAACAAAAGGGACCAACCAAAATAATAATAAAATAAAATTAGATTAAAATTAAAAGAGCCATCTAGTAAAAGTAATATTTCAGGTTTTTTTCCAGCATTCAAGTCAACATTTTACATATAATCCCAGACCAGATCTAACATGTCTCACTGACAAAGTGTTTCCATTTTTCCCAGTATCGTTCGCCTTTTACCGTTGAGTTTCTGAAGGAAAAAGTTAAGCGCTCCATGGTGTAAAGTACGTGTACTATATCTGTCCATTCTGACACAGTTGGTGGGTCTTCCGTTAACCATTTTTGTGTTATGGCGTTTTTACCGTCTGCTTACAATATTTGTAACAGATATCTGTCTTCCTTCTTCAGTCCATGTGGTACTGTATATTGCCCAAATAAAATACACCAAAGCTCTCTTCAAGCTGAAGTACAGTAACTTTTTGAATAATTTTAACCACATCTGCCCAGTAGGGGGAGATCTTGGGGCACTCCCAAAAGATATGAAAGTGGCCAACAGATATAGTCCCACATTTCCTCCAACATCGACCAAGTTCAGTGTTTTTACTTTGGAGTTCTTTCATTCTACTTTTTCCAAGTATACTCCCTCCATAAACCAGAACTTGTGGTGGTTGCCATGGTCTTACAAATATTTACCCAATCTTCTTCAGATAATTCTATCGCAGCCTCTTTCTCCCATCTGAGTTTAATATAGTTGGTAGACAGTTTTTCCTTTTATGTAGTACTGAATAAGTCATAGAAATCTGTTTTTTTGTCAGTTTTCCCTTGCATACTTCTATAAGGATATTGATTAGGGGGTTCCTATCTTGGTTCACATCACAGTGATGTCTTAATTGAAGATATCTATAGAAATCCTCTTTCTCTAGACCGTAATTATCTGACAGTTTTTTTAAAAGAGTCTAGACTTTTTCTAGATAAGATATTCCAATATGCAGTAATACCCCTGCTGCACCAGATTTTAAACCTATTATTGAGTTTTGCAGGGGTAAATTCCATATCATATGCTGGCCAGCGTAATATTTTTGCCTCATCTTCAAAGGTCCTGTCTCTAAGTTCCTTAAGCCAAACACTCAATGGGATCTTGATCCAAACAGAAGCTTTTTTTTAAGCTGCTGTAGTAACATTTTATCTCCAAGAATAGATGGAAGATGATTATGAATTTCAGTCTGGTCTATCTCCTTCCATTTGGCATCACATGTCGGGTGACACCATGCAATCAAAACTCTAAATTGTGCGGCTTTGTAATAATTTTCTAAACATGGGAGAGCCATGCCTCCTTCTTCTCTAGCCAGCTGGAGTGTTTTGTACTTTACTCTTGGTCTCTGGTTCCCCCAGACAAAGTTTGAAATCATTCTATCCCATTCAATAAATTGTTTGGATGGCACCTCAACTGGTAATGCCAGAAAAAGATAAAGCAGTTTAGGTAATACGATCATTTTTACTAATTCAATCCTGTTGTACATGTTCATTGGCAGTAGCAGCCAGCAGTTCAGGTCTGTCTTAATGTTATTTGTTATCGGAATATAATTACATTTATAAATGTCATTTAATTCTTTAGGCAGCTGTACCCCTAGATATTTGATTAAATTATTACTCCATTTACCCTTTAGAAGTTGTAAGATATCTTTGTTTGGTTTATAGTTAAATGTGAGAATTTGTGTTTTATGAAGGTTTAATTTGTAGCCTGAGCATGAGCCGTATGTGTTCAATAGAGATACTAATGAAGGCAGACTACTATCAGGTTTAGTAAGGGTCACCAGCACATCATCTGCGTATAATCAGACCTTATGTTCTGAGCCATATATGGTGACACCCACTACATCATCATTCTCTCTAATAGCCTGAGCTAGAGACTAATATGCGTCTACTACACGACCACTGGGAATGATTTGGACTATCATCAGACGGAAGTAATCATAGAGATAACTTGTGTATGCCGAGTACGAGTCCGATGTTTAATTTGGAAGTATTTTGTGTTTAAGAGTGTAAATTGATATTTGGTTTGTTTCTATAGAATGTTGAAGATTTCCCA
>BRDA01081204.1:0-13887 GCA_036984385.1 Crenuchus spilurus | reverse complement strand
TGTGTGTGTGTGTGTGTGTGTGTGTGTGTGTGTGTGAGAAAAAGTGTGTCTCTGTGTGAAAAAGTGAGTGTGTGTCTCTGTGTGAAAAAGTGAGTGTGTCTCTGTGTGAAAAAGTGTGTGTGTGTCTGTGTGAAAAAGTGTGTGTCTCTCTGTGTGAAAAAGTGTGTCTGTGTGAAAAAGTGTGTCTCTCTGTGTGAAAAAGTGAGTGTGTGTCTCTGTGTGAAAAAGTGTGTGTGTCTCTCTGTGTGAAAAAGTGAGTGTGTGTCTCTGTGTGAAAAAGTGTGTGTGTCTCTGTGTGAAAAAGTTAGTGTGTGTCTCTCTGTGTGAAAAAGTGTGTGTGTGTGTGTGTGTGTGTGTGTGTGTGTGTGTGTGTGTGTGTGTGTGTGTGTGTGTGTGTGTGTGTGTGAAAAAGTGTGTGTCTCTGTGAAAAAGTGAATGTCTCTGTGTGTGAAAAAGTGTGTGTGTCTCTGTGAAAAAGTGTGTGTGTGTCTGTGTGAAAAAGTGTGTCTCTGTGTGAAAAAGTGAGTGTGTGTGTGTGTGTGTGTGTGTGTGTGTGTGTGTGTGTGTGTGTGTGTGTGTGTGTGTGTGTGTGTGTGTGTGTGAGAAAAAGTGTGTGTCTCTCTGTGTGAAAAAGTGCGTTGGTGTGTGTGTGTGTGTGTGTGTGTGAAAAAGTGTGTGTCTCTCTGTGTGAAAAAGTGAGTGTGTGTCTCTGTGTGTGAATAAGTGAATGTCTCTGTGTGTGAAAGTGAGTGTGTGTCTCTCTGTGTGAAAGAGTGAGTGGTGTATGTTCTGAAGCTGAAGTTTAGCGTGTTAAAGTGTGTTTTGTTCTGGATGAAGTGGGTCTGTATTTGCACTGCATTGTCTTCAGTGATGGTTTACTGGCTCAGATCAGATCTTTTGTCTTTGTTCTGGCAGCTCTTTAATGACACATCTGCAGAGCTGCTGTCACACATTAGCTGCTGTTCACCTGGTCTGTTTAAAGTCAGGACCACACTTCAAAAGTTAAAATGTCAAAGGTTAAAGTCTCAGACTCTATTAGGACTGTGTGATTATAGTGCGCTTTACTCTTTGTGTCTTCAGTAACCTTTAATATCATTCTCAGAAGAAGTGTAAAATGTACACGTGGGCTACTGTCGCCCATTTCTGCTTTGTGTTTATGCCTCATTTGGCGGTGAGGGGGTCGTGGTGTGTTTTGTTTTCCACTGATGGAACAAACAAAGTGCCCTGCTGTACATATCTGTTGTATATTTATGAACATGTGACATTCAGAGCTGCCCACATGAGTTGTAACATGTATTTCATGACTAAATGACCGCTGTTCTGTGTTTTATTATTATAATGATATAAAAACTGAAATATTTAAAAAGCTCAACCTGATCTGAAGTTGGATTAGAGAATTGGGGCCACTGTGTGGGAGACAGTATATGTTAGGTTATTTGTGCCAGCTTGTGTTAAAGGGTCCTTATGAGAAGTCAACCAAGAAAGACGAGTCATAATATTTGTCTAACTGTGCAAAAACACACACACACGCACACATAAACACTTTTTAAGCTTTAATGTACTGTCAGATGCCATAATTGGACAAATGTTGATCTCTGTCGTGTTTTCTTTGTGTGTTGTTCTCTCAGAGCCTCGGGTTTGGGGATGCAGTGCTGTTAAGTGGAGCAAACCTGCCGAGTTACTTCAGTAAACAGAGGACGAGACTGGAAGGAAAAAGAACATTTCATCACTTCAATCGATCTTTTCTAGAACTTGTCAGAATCACTAAACCTTTATTCTCCAAACATTAGAATCTGATGTAAAAGTGCGTTTGTGTTCTGATTTACTTCATCTTATATTTTATATTCATTACACTGAGAAATCATTTACCCAGAAATGATCTAAGCATTTGAGATTCTGGGTTTCTGATTTTAGTGAGCTATAAGTCATACTGATCAACATTAAAATTAAATGCCTTGAAATGTCATTTTATCTGTGATGATTTTTTAAATGTTTAAACTGAAATGAATCTTATTCTGATTTCAAAAAGGTTTCCCATATTTTTTTACAAAAACATTTACTTCAATTTGGAGCATTTCTCTTGGTCAATTCATCACCACTTAAAAAAAAATACCAGTCAAAAGTTTGGACCTTCTCATTCAATGTTTTTATTTTTTATTTTTTATTTTAAAAAATACATTTTAATAATTTTGTAAATAAACACTGAAGTCATCCAGGCTCTGAGTGAACACATAATGAATCATGTAGTAAACTTAAAAGTGTTAAACAAACCAAAACATGTTTTAGATTTTACTTCAAAGTAGACACACAACTGATGTCTCAAACACATTAAGAGGCAATAAATGCAAGTCATGAGCTCTTGACAAGACACAGCTGTTAACTGAAAGCCATTCCAGGTGACTACCTCATAAAGCTGACTGAGAAAATGCCAAGAAAGCTGCATCTAAGCAAGAGGTGCCTACTGTGAAGAATGTCAAATATAAACATATTCTGGTTTGTTTACTTGTTTGTTTACTAAATAATTACAGATGTGTTTATTCATAGTGAGGATGACTTTAGTATTAATCTACAATGCAGAACATTTTGAAATCATGAAACACCACTGAATGTCCAGAAGTGTGTCCAAACTTTTGACTAGTACTCTGTGTATGTATATATATTAAAGACCCTCTCCCTGTATGTGTACATATATTTGTATATAAATTTAAATAACAGTAGTGGTTTTTAGTGTTGTCCCCTTTTAACACCCTTGCCATTTCAGGAGTTGGGGGGGGGTGTTGGGGGAATCATGGGTTAAAACAAGCTCAGTACACTTGAGAATGTTGTATTATGTGTTGTGATATTCTATTACAGTATTATATTTTCATTAATAGTTTACATGTAGACATTAGTGGCAGTTTCATTTTATGTTGTGATTAAGCCCCTGACCACTAGATGGCAGTGTTGTAGTCTGTCTTCCACAGTTGGACTCTTCCACTCCACAGTAAACCAGTAGCATAAGGACACATTGCTGACAGTTTTCTTAAAGCTGCAGTATATTTTCTTACTTACAGTACATTATATCATAACTCCTGTATCACAACACATATCAGAACTGACCCACCACTCAAACACTGCTCTAACAACACCCAGATTAATACTCCGACAACCACATCTGGACCAGTTCTGTGTCAGTCCATGTGGTATGTGAGCTACTAGTAAATCCCCGATGTGGCTTAGACTTAGGCCACATCAGAGGTGTCATCAGTGAAGTGGGTTTTCTCAGTACAGGATGATTAATGTTCTGAGTAATTGCTCACACACTACAGATGTGACTATTCCTTTAAGAAAAGATTATTACGATTATTTTCACATGTGCAGCCGTGGCCTAAAATGGGTTTGGGACTGAAAGGTTACGAGTTCAATCCCCTCAACCAGAAGAACACCTTGAGCAAAGCACTTAACTCCCAACTGCTCCCTGGGTGCCACAGCTCACAGGGATGCCCACCACCTCGGGCATGTGTGTGCACTGCTGCCTAGCGTGTGTATGTTCACTGCACAGATAAAGGGATAAAGTGGAGGTCAAATTTTACTAGTCTAGTGTCCACCGCAGTAGAGCTTGCCAATCTAAGCAGGATAACGCTCAGATGTAAGCCGGGGTGCAACAGGACTCCAGCAGTTGGGAACCATAAAGTAGAGAAAGGTCATTAATGATGTTACTGGACATACAGATTCTAGTGTAGTTCTGACATTTGGACTTACGTGCACTGCTGCTGCTGAAGCTGGATGACAAGTAGCTGCTGCCACCTGCTCCAAATCCTCCTCCCAACCCGAGTCCCAGACCTCCTCCAAGGCCTCCTCCTAGTCCTCCTCCCAGGCCCAGCCCAAGGCCATATCCTCCACCCAAGCCGAGGCCTGCTCCTCCTCCCAGTCCTCCTGCTCCTCCAGCCAATGCTAGAGCTCCAGCGCCTCCTGCTCCTCCTCCTACTGCTGTCTTGGACATTTGCACTGTGACTCCTCCTCCAGACTTCAGCCTGGTTCACCACACACACACATGCACACACACATAGACACACACGTCATGTTGTTTTTACTGTATGAAACACATGTTTCAACAAGCCCAGGTGATCTCTGTACCTGTTCTCCTCGCTGTCCAGGAGCTTCTTGTAGGCTGTGATTTCAACATCTAGAGACATTTTGCTGGCCAGGAGTTCCTGGTATTCTTGGCCATAATGTGTGATTTGCTACAAAACAGAGATGTAATGCAGTTTGTATTAAATCTGTCTGATGGTGGTGCTTTAACTGCATTTATTAGAACATATATATATAAAAAAAATTTAAAGAATGATTTTGCAAAAAAATGTACATAAATATCCACTTTACATAAAATGTAACTGATCAACCGATTCATGTCTGGAGTCCTTTGCTGTACTTCAACAAAGAAGTGGTTTATAACTGAAGCTAACATTGCTAGCAAACACTACAATCCAATAGTCACCCAAAAAGCATCATTGTTTCCATAAGAATAAATACTCAAGAAATCTATCCGGATGCTAAAACCAGGTCCAGATCATCAATAAGTTCCTGCAAACTAATCAGTGAGGACTAATATATAATATAATATAGTGTGAATTGCAGAAATGAACAAAATTACACGATGTACCAGTTAGCTGAAAACTACAGTAAAAGTCATGATAGTTACTACAATCCAGCTTAAATAAGATCTGGAACAATCTGAGCAGGTTGAGAGAAGGTTTGGGAATGTTGGGTTTGTGAATGTTGGGTATTTGCGTGACTGTTGTGTTCAAATGTTTGTTAGCATTGTTATCCTCAGAGCTATAATTCTCCAATCCAAAATAAAGAAGCAAGTTTTGTACTCCAAACATGCTGTGTCTGATTGACAACATGTGGAATAAGTAGAAAACAGTGTCAATCTGATTATTTGTTAGACTGTTTCTTCAGTAATGTCTGTTTTCTTTTGGCCAAACATTATGGTGTTTATTGAGCTGCTGTGTAAAATTTCTCCAAGTCTAGTGAATAGGATCACTGTCAAAAATGCACTCAGCCTCAAATAAACAAAATCATACACGTATGTATACGACTTTAATTATTGCGAGTATGTTTTGAAATATTTTACAGGGACATTTTCTTACTTACAAATACAATTGAAAAGTGAGCAGAGACTGTCAAAAATATTTCAAAACATACCCTAATATTTCAAAACGTCCTCATAATAAAAAAGTCGTTTGTGGGTGTGTGCATTTTTGACACTGATCTTACATTTACAGCATTTGGTAGACACTCTTATCCAGAGTGACGCCAACAGTGCTTTGATTCCATTAAGACAATTATCTATACTAGTACAGACAATACATACAATATTCCATACAGTTCATCCAGTAGAGTCAGTATAGACTCTGCAGTCAGTATAGTCAGAGTCAGTGTAGTCACAGTCAGTATATTCAAAGTCACTGTAGTCAGTAGGGTCAGTATAGTTAGTGTAGAGTCAGTGTAGTCAGTACAGTCAATGCAGTTAATGTAGTCAGAGAGTCAATGTAAGTAGAGTCAGTGTAGTCAGGAAAGCCATAGTTAGAGTCAGTGGTCAGTATATTCAGAGTCAGTGTAGTCAGTAGAGTGAGTATAGTCATATGCATTGTAGTCAATAGAGTCAGTATAATCAGTAGTCAGTGTAGTTAGTGTAGTCAATAGAGTCAATGCAGTCAGTAGAGTATGTATAATCAGTAGAGTCAGTATAGTCAGAGTCAGTGCAGTCAGTAGAGTAAATATAGTCAGAGTCAGAGTCAGTATAGTCAGAAAGTCAATGTAAGTAGAGGCAGTGTAGTCAGTAGAGTCGGTGTAGTCATGCATTTGTTTTAAGAGAGAGAGGATCTGTACCTTTCTGAGGTCGTCAAGCTGGGATTTGAGGGCAACCACTTGTTCTTGGTAGGTCTCAGTATGGGAGCTGGAGTGAGATTCAGCCTCATCCACCTGAGACTCCAACTGGATGTTCTGGAGGAGGAGAGTGCATCATCTTACAAAGAACATATTTATACGGTATAAGACATGACTATAGACTATAATCAATAATGAAGAATATTTGTTTATGGACTAATATCTTCTATTCTAGTGATTATTAGTGTTTATTGAGGTTGTTTATGGACTAATATCTCCTAGTGATTAATAGTGTTTATTGAGGTTGTTTATGGACTAATATCTCCTATTCTAGTGATTAATAGTGTTTATTGAGGCTGTTTATGGACTAATATCTCCTATTCTAGTGATTAATAGTGTTTATTGATGTTGTTTATGCACTAATATCTCATATTCTAGTAATTAATAGTGTTTATAGAGGATGTTTATGGACTAATATCTCCTATTCTAGTGATTAATAGTGTTTATAGAGGATGTTTATGGACTAATATCTCCTATTCTAGTGATTAATAGTGTTTATAGAGGATGTTTATGGACTAATATCTCATATTCTAGTGATTAATAGTGTTTATAGAGGATGTTTATTGACTATCTCTTATTCTATGCCCTTAGGCTTTCAGCTCTTCTTTGTTAGTCTGTCAGGAAGATACACACCAGTGATTTGAGCCGGTCAATCTCTCTCTGCACTGAGTCAATCTGCAGTTTGTAGACTCTGAGCTCTTCTTTGGCTGCAGTGAGGGACTGAGTACTGGGCTGGGATGATATGGTCATCATGGAGAGCTGTAGTCAGAAAACACCAGGACAAATGAGATTAAAAGTGTCAGAGCTGTAAACAGATTACATGCTTTCTTCTGGGATATTCTTTACCACTAGAGGGAGACACAGGCATGAAATTAAATCA
This sequence comes from Crenuchus spilurus, assembly GCA_036984385.1. Taxonomy (NCBI): domain Eukaryota; kingdom Metazoa; phylum Chordata; class Actinopteri; order Characiformes; family Crenuchidae; genus Crenuchus; species Crenuchus spilurus. Next base: position 7,076 of record BRDA01081204.1, on the reverse strand, counting down.
GTTTCACCAAAATCAGCTTCACCGAAGGCCTACAGTGACCATGTAAGCATAATGGTGAGAAAAAATAAATAGCATCTGCTTAGGAAGGGGTGCATACACTGTCCTGCACGGAGAGGAGAGCATCCTGCTTGCTGCGCTGAGCCAGAGCTTCATAGTGGGATTTAACTTCAGCCAGGGCAGAGGTCAGGTCTTGGGCCTGTGCTGTGTTATCCACGGAGATGGACACCGCTGACTTCACGCTGCCAGTCACAATGTTCCTCACCTCCTTCACTTTCTGAGGAGCACACATACACACTGTGAGACTGGTTGCCATATGGGTGTGTTTAAAGTAAAGAATGGATTAAACTGTCAATCATAGGCTCAGATATCTGAGTACTCACAGCATCATACACCTGCTTTGATAGAGTAATCTGATCTTCCAGGCCACTAATGCTGGTCTGCAGCTCAAAAATGGTCAGATACAGGTTGTCCACCTCCTGTTAACGTGAACATTAAAGAGAGATCAGTGTAATAAAGTGGCTCAAAAAGACATGAAGCTTTTCAAGGAAATATTCTTCATACCTCTTTTAATGCAGTCCAGTCCAGTTCCAGGGATTTGGTTTGAGCTGTCTCCTCTTCATATCTGAAGATTTAAAAAATGATGATCATGACAGTCAATACCTGGCTTTGTACTGAAAGGTCTGGTGCAATTAGCTCAGGATCAGGCTTAGGATTTATGAACTATAGCTGCACAAATCTGACCTGGCCTGAACATCATCAATGATGCCTTTGTAGTGCTCAATCTCAGCAATGATAGCCTCCTTAGTGGCAGTGAGGCTGTCGATCTGCGATTTGTAGGTTCCGATGGCTGATGTGAGCAGGATGGAGGTGCTGGCAGGGCCGCCCTGCTCAGGGTTGGTGAACATGGAGATCTTGGCTTTCAGAACAGCGTTGTGCTGCTCCAGGGACCGAGCCTGAAGAAAATCAATTACACAGATCTTGCAGCATAAGTTTCACACTGACGATGAATAAAACTTAAAGTAAAAAAAATAATAATGAGTCTCTTCTTGGTGGACAGATTTATTGTCCATTTTTGTCATGAAATTCATGCTGAGAATCTGACAGCCCTGGCACCCTAGCACTACAGTGCTGAGCTCCAGTCCCTGGGGATGTCCATATAGACTTGCTCTAGAACACATTATCAACTGATTGACTCCGGTGAACAACATTATGCCCCAAACACAAACGAGGATCATCATGAAAAATATTTGCTTAAGGACATCACAGGCTTGTACTGACCTTGTCAATAAAGGAGGCAAATTTGTCATTAAGGGCTTGGAGTTCTTCCTTCTCCTTCATGCGTGTGATCTGCACGGTGTCCAGCGATGGCAGTGCAGGGTCAATGCTGGGCACTGGACTGACGGCTGCATCTGTGGTGGTGGTGGAGCTGAGGAAGGATGGATTAAAGCCATATCCTCCAATCTTGAATACACGGCCACCGAGGCGAGCTCTCAACGGTGCCACACCTGCCCGGAAGCCTGCGGCTCTGGCACCTCCAGCAGCTGCCAGACCCAGACCGCCTCCTAGGCCAAGACCTGCTCCTCCAGCACCAGCACCAAGGCCCAGACCTCCACCCATTCCTAACCCCAAGCCAAGACCTCCACCTAGGCCAAGGCCAGCTCCTGCTCCCCTGGCCAAGCCCAGCGAGCGAGACATGGCTGCACTAGAGCCTCCAGCTCCTCTGGCCCCGGAGAACAGACGGTTGCCTCCGTAGGTGGCCCCAAACCTGACAGCTCCCCCACTGATTCGCAAGTTAGTGTCGGCCATTTTTGACTCTCAGAGCTGGGGTCCCGTGCTCAGTCAGGCTGTCCTAGCACCTCTCTGGGCTTTAAATAAACAGAGTCTTGCAGAGGTTTCTTACTCCAGCTGATGCTGATTCGCTACAGCTGCCTGCCAGCCTGAGTCATATGACTGGCAGGCCAGCGTCCCCCCTACAGGCACTAAGCTGTCCCAAACACGTTCAGAGTAATTTAATAGCCCATAGCGTTGAGGTACACAGTGAACTAAAGTACAGGTAAAGGAGCCCTGGAGCCTCTGTTTGAAAAGCACTGAAATGTTGATTCTGTTACACAGAAACATTTTGATCTACAGACTCGTTATATATTGACTCTGTATTTTATGACACTGATTGGAAACTCAAGCGTATTCTTCATTGAGGAGCAATCCCTGCACTCATAAATCAAACTTGACAGTGAGCGGCAGGTGAACACTATAGTCAAATGGTTTCTTGCCCCAAAGGAAAAAAAAGTATCTGCAGCAGTGTTGGATGGTATGTAACATGCTGTAACAGAAAAGGTGTATTAGTAATAAAAATGGACTCATTATATAACTGCTAAAGATCTCAAATATCTTTTTTGGGGGGTAATTCCAGGCACTGCACTACCCGAGCAGCTGCTCTTCAGAATCTGTTCACACCCTCCAAACGACCTTGAAAAGCACCAGGAGATTTCTCACCAGCTTCTTGTCTCACTCTAAAAACACACAGCTAGTGATGTTGGCCAGCTCCCCGGAGCTCTGGTTTGAGGAGACATTAAAAAGCTTTTCTCAAGGCTGAGACTGAGAGACACATCCATGTCCAAACAGTAACTGTAGTCAACAGAACTTCTACCATTTAACTTGAACTGATTATTACAGATATAGCTAATGGAGCCCCTTCTTATTGGATCAGTCTGCTAAATTAAACCAATAGACAGACATGATCCCATCTGTCTGGCAGTGTATGACAGCCGGTTGACACCATTCTGTTTTCCATGTGAAGTAAGTCTAGTCCTGACCTACCTTCCTTTTACTGCAGACCATCCAAACTGCTACAGTTTCTGTCTGGGAAACCCAAACTGTCCAAACATTTGACACTTTCCATTCAAAAGAGTCTGCCCACTGCAGATGTCCAATTTGATTTGATTGTACTATGCCATGGGAGCCTGAGTGAGGTCAGATACTGATGCTGAGCGATTAGTTCTGGATGGGAAAGTTCCCAGAAACGTTTTTTAGAAGAAAGATGGATGAACCCACTCTTTCATCACAGTGCTACATAAGGAGGAATTTGACCTGCACTTTTATCACACCTGTGCAGTACACACACACACACACACACACAATAGGGGAGCAGTGAACACACACACACAATAGGGGACAGTGAACACACACACACACACACACACACAGTCATCCACAGTGTCTGGGAGCGGTTGGGGGTGAGGTATCTTGCTCAATGGCACTTCAGTCATGTCCTCTTTTTTAAGGATTGAACCAGTCTGGTCCAAACTCATTTCTGTAACCTTCACCATGGCTAAACATTATGGGAACCTTTAAAATGTAACATTCTCCCTGAAAATGTGTCCTGTTACTTTCTGGAACCAAAAGGCTGGGTGTGATTGTCAGGTACGGGATTGTGTTATGGTTCACAAATGAAATATCCTTTATTCTAACATAAAGATAACATTACTATAAGGTCATAATCATTTTAAAGGAGTGTTGTCTGATAATTAGCTTCAACTTTACATTATTACAAGCTGAAGGGAACTTAAGATAGACTTAAACTTAAGACTATAGAACAGTTTAGGTTAGAATAGCCTTAAACGATAACCTAAAAAGATTTTCTGCTAAACTATAGGAAACACAAATGGTTGGCTGGCAGTTATACAAAAAGCAGAACTAAAGATGTACATAAATAAATCATTTCTCATCAGGATGGAGGTTTGTAATACTTTTGTACACACAGTGTGTACATGTACAAACATAACGGCTGAACTAAACCAAGCTGCTTACTAAACTTGTCCACAGGCTCCTCAAGTCATGGGTTCTGCAGTAGAATGCAGGTTCCCTGTGTGTGTACATATTTGTATATAAATGAAGTGTTCTGATTCTGAATTGCATAAGAAAACAGTCATTTCATCTTTTCTCGAGTACATCGTTTATTAACCTTTATTTAACAGATCATGTGCAGCTACAGTATGTCTTGCTTTAAATACATTATAAAATAGTCTGAGAGCTACATATGTAAACAACAGTAACATCTCATTCATTTAGCACTAAAACTGAAGCTTTTAACAAAGCTTTAATCATGACTAATGACTGGTGAACAGACAGTGAGAAGCCTTCCTGGCTGTGTCAGTGCTTAAGAACAAAGTTTCCTGTTTTGTTGGGGTTTTATTGGGACACCAGTAGACAGTAGTTGGTGATCAGCACCGCGGACAGCGCTCTGTGTCCAGTTGGATGAGGTCCCACAGCTGTCCTGTCCTCCTTCACTGTCACTGAGCATGTAGAGAAAGCCGTGGGGGGTCTAGTCTACACTGAGGATGGCTGCATGTCAAGGAGAGAAGTAGATATATTTCCAGTAATGCTAAAGCTACTGTTGTTTGTGCATATTTACACGTCCAGCCTGTAGTTTAGTATCTCCAGGTTATCATGACACAGCAACAGCCTCCAGCACTGCCACCCTGGTGCCCTCAGTCCCTGTGGGTGAAGGAGTAGATGGCTCAGCTCTCGGCTGGTCTGAGGCAGCTGGCCGAGGTTCAGTGTCTGTGGAAGCGGGACGGACGATGGTGCAACGCCCCACATCCGGCTTCGCTCCGGCCGGGACGGGGCTGCAGTGGTCCCTCTCGTACTCCTCCTGCGCTCTTTCAATCTTCCTCCTCCTCATCTTGCCTTTGTGGCAGTGATGTGTGGTCAGGGACAGCGCCACGATGGCCACCAGCACGACGCCCAGCAGACTGAGGGCAGAAGTGGAGGAGAAAGGCGGCGGAAGGTGCTCAACTTTCTGGCCGTGTGTGGCGTTACTCTCCAGCCCGTCGCCCACAGCCCAGCGCGCCAAAGCCCCGGAGCTCACGGCTGGAGGGCTGGAGGGCATTTTTCTGTTTAATTCTCAGGAATTGACTGGCAGAACGATTCTCAGGAAAGCTTCAGAAAAGAGCCAAACATAAAAAAAACAGTCATTCATGAATGAATATCTGTCAGATGCCTCCGTTCACACTGAGCTTTGTCTTACCTGCTGTATTTGTCTGGTCCAGCAGCACATAAGGAGCTTTCAGAAGCTCTCAGACTTCAGCCCGTGACGCCTCCTGTCCGGCAGCTCCAAATAATAATAATAATAATGAGCCCAGACGATTGTTCAGATGTGTCCGAGCCCAGACGTGCGGCTCCGGGTGCGCACTGAGCTGGCTGTGAGTCGCTCCTGCATGCTGGGAGTCTGTGTTCAATTAAAGCAGCCAGAGACAGATCACACGGCTCAACGTGACCGTCTACGAGGAGGCGTCCGTGTCGCTGTCCAGTGCTGACGACGTTCAGCAGCTCAGCACGCGGCAGATGTGCAGAACGTCTTTGAAGTTCATTTAGTGGCACTTTATTGTGAGTAACCTCACAACAATGAACTTTAGCTCATTCCTCTGCACAAAACATCTACAACTCTTATACTGGTGGGTTTGCTCCAGTGAACTGCACCATCCATCCTCAACATGTCTATTAGATTAAGGTCAGGACGTTAACTTGTCCATTTCACAGCATGAACTTTTGTTTGACGACTTGGGTGTCATTGTCTTGACCCACATTCTCTTGATTCAAATCACAGATCCTGATGTTTTCTTTTGAATAGTATAATTCACAATTCATTGTTTCAAGCCGTCCAAACCATGACACTACCACCACGTTTCACAGAAAGGAGACTGGAATGCAGCATTTTTCTTTCTCCAAACATAACGCTTCTCATTCAAACCAAAAAGACATATTTTGGTCTCATTCATCCATAAAACATTATTTCAATCGCCTTCTGGCTTGTCTGAGCTTTAGCAAACTGCAGACAGCAGCAATCTTCTTTTTGGAGAGCAGCGGCTTTCTCCTTACAACCCTGCCATGCACACCATTGTTGTTCAGTGTTGCTTAGCTAATGTGAGAGATGCCAAAAAACTATCAGTAATATATCAACAACATATCAGTGAAAAAGCTGCACACTCAGACACACATTCAAAGAAATATCATTCAGTCATGATATTAAGTGCCATCAAGTCAATTCTGATTCCTGGTCACTATATGGATGGTGTTTCTTAATGTTTCATAATGGCTTAAGGACTCATTCATGGTTTTTCTGATTGTATTCATCCATCTTGTTGCTGGTCCTCTTCAACTGTTCTAGGATAACTCAGGTGGCACGGTGTCTTAGTGGTTAGCATATTCGTCTCTCAGCACTGAGGTCTTGGGTTCAAATCCCTATCTATGTGGAGTTTCCATGTCCTCCCCGTGTCTGTGTGGGTTTCCTCCAACAGTCCAAAAACATGGCTATCAGGTGAATTGGATACTCTAAAATCACCCTGGTGTGTGTATGAATGTGCATGAATGTATGCATGAACAGATATGGTTGAGTACTCTCTGTGGGACTGGCTGTTGCTTCTCGTCAGTGTGTGTAAATGGAGTGTCTTGACTGTAAAGTGTCCTTGGGAAAAGTGTTATACAAGTGTGACATTCATAACTGTCTCAACTGGGCTGGTTCTTCTCATAATCCATCCAAAATCAGAGATCTTCAGTTTGGTTATCTGGGCTTCTAGTCCAGGATCCATTTATCTGTCTAAGGTTCTCTCAAAAGTCTCCAGCAACAAAGTTTAAAAGCATTCAATATTCTTACAGTTCCTTTTTGATTGTCCACTGTACATACACCCTAATTAACTTCAACTCACTTTAAAGTAGTTTTTGTGGCATGAAAAGTACAAACCGGATTCAAAAAAAGTTGGGACACTAAACAAATTGTGAATAAAAACTGAATGCAATGATGTGAAGATGGCAAATGTCTATTTTATTTGTAATAGAAGTTTAATCTGAGTAAATGTAACATTTTAAAGGAGAAATATGTTGATTCACAATTTCCCAGTGTCAACAAATCCCAAAAAAGTTGGGACAAGTAGCAATAAGTGGCTGGAAAAAGGAAATTGAGCATATAACGAACAGCTGGAAGATCAATTAGCACTAATTAGGTCAACTGACAACATGATTGGGTATAAAAAGAGCTTCTCAGAGTGTCAGTGTCTCTCTGAAGCCAAGATGGTAAGAGG
>BRDA01081197.1:0-10059 GCA_036984385.1 Crenuchus spilurus | reverse complement strand
ACGAATAAAATATTGACATTTGCCATCTCCACATCATTGCATTCAGTTTTTATTCACAATTTGTTTAGTGTCCTAACTTTTTTGGAATCCAGTTTATATACACATATATATATATAAATACATTTTAAAGATTATCTCTCTATATACAGAGCCATTTTATTATGAAAATTATTTTATATATGAAACATATTATTGTGATATTTGTATGTATATATACAGTATATGGGACATGAGTGTGTGTATTACAGCAGTCAATCAGGGTGTGTTTTTAAGTCAACCTAAACCCCTCTTTCCTCTTTATGACTCACTCCCTCACCCCAACCACACACACACACACACACACACACACTAAGCAACTTGACAAGGCTGAATAAGGAGGCCTTCAACACCTTTATATTCTGTTAATACATGAAAGGAAAAATGTCTGCTCATTTTTCAGGCCACATCAGCCAAGTCCTTACTCTAGCCTGTTTTCTCCAGCTGTGTTTCTGATTGACCATTTCTCCTGTCAGTCTCCACATTTCATAGCGATTCAAATCAAATATGTGTTTCTCATTTTGTGGGACATGTGCCATAACTGACAACCCATCACAGAGTGGACATTAGGAGCTAAACCAGCAAATGTTTTGATGCCAGCTCCAAATACTTTTTGAAAATTATAGTTTCTCTGCTCTCAAATGAGATCAGAAGGGGCAAGCTTCTTCGTGTACCAACATCAATAGGAACATCTTCTTTAGCACTGGGGTTATAATAATAATAATAATAATTATTATTATTATTATTATTATTCTTATTATTATTATTATTATTATTATTATTATTATTATTATTAATAATAATTATTATTATTTCTGTCCTGCCTTATTTTTCACAAATATCTTACAGAACAGCCTTGTGTTAGTAACTAGTCCAGATTAACAAGGTGTAGTGCAGCTCTGATTAATATTGATACTATAATTTTGATAATACTTTATCATTTTTCAGTATTGTGAAGTGATGTTTTCAGCTGTATCATTCACTCATCCTCAGACATGACATCAGAAGTCAGTAGTTGGTGTTTCTGCAAAGACAAAAATTTTCCAAACACAATAAACCGAGTCTGGGACTAAAGCTGGAGAGACTTTACTGAGACTGTAATTCAGTCTGGAAAATGACCACATAAGTGTGTGTGTGTGTGTGTGTGTCTGTGTGATACATGGAGACAGCTTGGACTCACTTCCTGTATTTTGATTGTGCAACAGTAACTATGTGTGATTCACAGCCGTTGTCTTGGAAACCACCTTCTCTCTCTCTCTCTCTCTCTGTCTGTCTCTCTCTCTCTCTCTCTTGCTATCTATCTATCTGTCTGTCTGACTGTCTGTCTGTCTCTGTTTGTAAGTATGTGTCTCTTTCACACCCACTGTGTGTGGCTCTTGATTTCTGACTGTATGTGTGTGTGTGTCTTCCACTGTATGTGTTTACTTCCCCTGTATCTTACCCTGCATGTGTCTTACTTCCACTGTATTTGTCTTACTTCCACTGTGTGTCTCTATCTCTCTCCCACTCCGTGTCTCTCTCTTTCCCTGCTTTGTGTGTCCCCTTCACTATTTGCACCCACTGTGTGTGGCTCGTGATTTCTACCTGCTCATCTGTTGCAAAAGTTTATCAGCCCCTTCTACCTGTTCAGTCAATAAAAATATCCCACCTGAAGTAGTGTTGGTTTAGTGACAGCTACAGGACCAAATAGCAGGACTGCATTCTGATAAGAGCTTTTATTTAAGACATTTGTAACTTCAAATGAAATGAAATTTGGTGAGTCAGATGGCCAAGTCCGAGACAAGTCCCAGTACAATTACTGAGACCAGGCTCAAGTACTGCAGCCCTGCACTGTGTTTATTATATTGCTTTGCAATGCGCAATATACTGTTATTCGATTTTTCATATTCTTCTTCTTCTTCTTCTTCTTCTTCCGCCGGATTTTTGACGCGCTTCTTGTCCCGCAGTTTTTGAGATATCGACACCGTTCCAACTCCAGATTGTTCGGTCCGATTGTGTGATCCAGGCTCGTATACAGAATTTTGATAGGATTTGCGGTTTTCCTAAAAACTTCCTTAATCTGAGATTTTTTTCCCATAGAGAATGAATGGGGAGCAAAAATGCATGCTCATCTACTGTACTTCTGTTTGACCGACTTGCACCCTTTCGGATACACTATATCACAGCAGGCCCCTGAGCACAAATTTACTGTTGTTTTGACCCGCACTCATTTATTTGTCGTTTTATTGCCATCCCTTTTTCGTCCAATTGGCCTCCATTTATTTTTGGCCATACCAAATTCCAGGCTTCCATTTGCTTCCAACAACCAAAATTGATATACTACATCATGGCAGGTAACAGAGCTCTAATCCAGAGCCATACTGACCCGCACTCCTTTTTTTGTCATCTTTTCTTCTTTTCATCCCTCGTTCTTCCCATTCATTTTCACATAGAGACATGGCAACCGCCTTAGGTCCCATAGCAACTGCCTTGGGTGCCATAGCAACCGCCTTGCGGCCCATAGCAATGGCCTTGAGGGCCATAGCAACGGCCTTGAGTGCCATAGCAATGGCCTTGAGTGCCATAGCAACGGCCTTGGGTGTCCATAGCAACGGCCTTGGGACCCATAGCAACGGCCTTGGGACCCATAGCAACCGCCTTGAGGCCCATAGCGACGGCCTTGAGGCCCATAGCAACCGCCTTGGGTGCCATAGCAACCGCCTTGCGGCCCATAGCAACCGCCTTGCGGCCCATAGCAACGGCCTTGCGGCCCATAGCAACGCCCTTGAGTGCCATAGCAACCGCCTTGCGGCCCATAGCAACGGTCTTGAGGCCCATAGCAACCGCCTTGAGGCCTATAGCAACCGCCTTGGGTGCAATAGCAACCGCCTTGCGGCCCATAGCAACGGCCTTGGGTGCCATAGCAATGGCCTTGGGTGCCATAGCAACGGCCTTGGGGCCCCTAGCAACCACCTTGGGAGCCATAGTAACGGCCTTGGGAGCCATAGCAACGGCCTTGGGTGCCATAGCAACGGCCTTGGGTGCCATAGCAACCACCTTGGGTACCATAGTAACCGCTTTGGGTGCCATAGCAACCAATTTGGGTGACATAGCAACGGCCTTGAGGGCCATAGCAACGGCCTTGAGGGCCATAGCAACGGCCTTGGGACCCATAGCAACGGCCTTGGGTGCCATAGCAACGGCCTTGGGTCCCATAGCAACCGCCTTGGGGCCCATAGCAACCGCTTTGGGTGCCATAGCAACCGCTTTGGGTGCCATAGCAACGGCCTTGGGTGCCATAGCAACGGCCTTGGGTGCCATAGCAACGGCCTTGAGGGCCATAGCAACGGCCTTGAGAGCCATAGCAACGGCCTTGTGTGCCATAGCAACGTCCTTGGGTGCTATAGCAACCGCCTTGGGATCAATAGCAACCACCTTGGGGGCCATAGCAACCACCACAAATACCAAAGCATCACCTTACAAACCAACTGGGATACCTTAGCTTGTGGGCCATGTTAGCAATGCGCAATATCCCGTGTTTCCTTCAGGAAATGCACTTTTCTAGTTTAGCATTGTAGTTGTTGACATTTCACATGAGCTGAATAATGGGGTGGTGTGGGGTCTGGACCCTCGACTAAAGAGACCTCATAAGAGTAAAGAGATTCCCATATCTTATTTGAATTTTATTCAATGACCATAATAATACACTAGCTGATGTGTATGTGTGTGTGTGTGTGTAAAGAGCAGAAGATAACAGAACTCGATTCAGAGCTGCTGATTGTGACGTTGGCACCGTTGATGCCGTCACAATGCTCAGACCAGCTGAAGTTTACATAAATAAACTGATGATTGTGATGTAAGAGTCGCGGCCACGCCTCTTCATGTCACCTCGTGACCTACATACAATTCACCAGCAGCGCGAGTCTCGCCTCGCGGGAGAGTTGTGCTGTTTTAGACGGGTAACGGTACCGGAAACAGGTGTAAGCAATGATATAATGCTAGCGTTTCATTCTTTTCATTTATTTATTTACACGTTTGAATGATTAATCATGAATTAACCGTTAATCAGCACCCAAATAACCATTTACATAAGCTGAACACTGAGCTCCTAATTAATAATAATAACTGCAAGCGCATGAGAGAGAGCCCGAGACAGAGAGAGAGAGACACGCCGTCCTTAATTCTCTGCCGATGACATCCATTGGCTGACAATCAGAGAGAGAGAGAGAGAGAGAGAGAGAGAGAGATGGAACCCCACCGTATTTAAGCCAAAGCCCCGCCCCGCCGCGCCCTGATTGGCTGAGCGCTCACGCCCATGGCGTTCTAGAAGTGTATGAGTGTGAACTCCCAGTCAACCGTAAAAGGGGTGGGTGAGGCTCTGACTGAATATGGGTGGTAAACAAAAATACAGCACCGCCTGCTTTCTCTCTTCTTTCTCGCTCGCCCGCTCGTTCGCTGGCGTCCCTCTCCGTCTAACCAATCCCGACGCCCGCTGAGTGTTGGCCACGCCCCAACATCCTTTTATGGGCGTGTGGGGGCGATGACGTAAAGAGCGAGGTGCGTGCGCGTTGGAAAATGAACAGGAGTGAATGAAGGAGAGAAAAAAACAGAAAGTGAGTGAGTGTCCGCAGAAACGGTGCCAGTTATGTAACTTCAGTTTGAGGAGTAAAAACACGGCGAGAGGAGAAATCTCACTGAGCAGACTCACACGAGTGTGTGTGTGTGTCCGGCTGTGCGGTGAGTACACATTTTAATTTTATTGCAGTTTACAGCTTGTCTGTGGTGTAAAAAGTGAGAGAAGTGTGTGTAGAGCTACTGTCACTGTATGTAAATGTGTGTGTTTGTGTGTTAGCCTGCTGTGTAATAAGCACTGTGTAAACGTTTATAGACGTGTAATATCATAGACGACACGTTTCCATTCAGACTTATATACACACATCATCTCCAGCCTGGTGTGATCTGGTCTGTCAGTAAAAGTGGAGCAGGCTCTCACTGGCCTGGTTTCTCAGTTTAGACTCGGATCCCACGTTTAAGAGACGTTATGTGAGCAGACGGGGAGCTGAGACTGAGCTCTGTTCACTTTGTGCACTTTGTGTTGGTGGTGTTCGTGTTTAAAGGTGTTTTAAAGGTGGCTGGTTATGTAACACATGGCTGGAGACTCGGGAGCCGGCTGCAGTGACGTCATGCCCTCGATTTCGCCCAGAGAGAAAAAAAGTTCAGCCAGGCTGTGTGTGTGTGTGAGAGAGAGAGGTTTGTGTCACATTGTGGGGACAAAATCCTGTTTGAACACTAAGTTTTACTTCTGTTACAAACTTCATAATCTGAAGGGGGGGGGGGGGTTGGCAGCATGAGAGAGAGAAAGACAAGTAGAGGGAGAGACAGACAAGCACAGAGAGAGAGAGAGAGAGAGAGAGAGAGAGAGAGAGAGAGAGAGAGAGAGAGAGAAAGGGAGTGCACGATAATGAGTGAGACAGAGAGAGGGGAGAAGAGAGGGAGCATCAGGTAGAGAGAGAGAGACAAACATGCAGAACAAGAAAAAGAGAGAGCATGAGATGTACAGAAGGTGAGAGAGTGAAAGAGCATGAGATGGACAGAGAGAGAGCATCATACAGAGAGACAGGTAAAGGGAGAAAAAGAGAGAGCATCAGACAGACATGCAAAAAGCGAGACAGAGAGATCATGCGAGAGAGAGATCATGAGACAGGTAGAAAGATGGAGAGCATGAAATTGACAAAGAGAGAGACAGACAGTGAGAGAGAACATCAGACAGAGAGAGGGAGAGAGAGATACTCTCCAAGAAATGTAATGTCCCCACAATTCACAGAAACAAGTGTGTGTGTGTGTTTGTTTTCTTGTACACACATCTCTTTGAGGACCTGAGTCAGTGAAAAAAATCAGTGAAAGTGACATCTCCTCAATGCAACACTTACTGTTTACACCACAAACACACCAGATTATCAACAAACACCTAGAACAGAAAGACTGGATTAAGATTACTGAGTTTAGGATCTGGTTTAGGTTTAAGGATTAGTATGGGTAAGGTTGGGTTCAGTTTTATATTTAGTTTTCTTAGGTTAAAGTTAAGGTTAGGTTTAAATGACTGAGGGTATGGTTAGGCTTTAGTTACTGAGGTTAAGACTAGGGTTAGGGTTAGCATGGTTAAGGTTAATTTTAGGTTACTGAGGTGAAGATGGAATTCATAGTCTATAATAATTAATAGTGGATGCAGAATAATTTATACTGCACTTCAGAGTGGATCGTGAATAATTCTATATGTACAATAATTCATAGTGGGTGCATAATATTTCATAATGGATACTGAATAATCTATAGTGGTTGCAGAATAATTCATAGTGGATACTGCATAGTTCATATTGGATAATAATTCACAGTGGATGCAGAATGCTGTATATATGTTATAAATATATGAATAATAAGGAAGTTGGTTCCGTTTGGAGAGAACATAAGCATTACTGTGATTTGTACTTGAGAACATTTTCTGGAAAATCTGTTTCTGGAAAAAGTCTCGTCAGGGCTGATGAAATGATCTGCTCCAGCTGCTCTCACTGCGTCTCCTGCTTCTGTTTCTGATCAGACACTCACTGATCTTTCAGCTCAGTGGTGCTATATGAACTTTACAGGTTTGTTGTGAAGTTTCCACTGGCTTTTACTTTTCCAGGTCATCATTTCATTTTCCTTTTTCTTAGACCTGCCGGTGGAACTTCTGTCTATTAAGGCTGCAGAGAAGTGTTCCTGGAAAATTGTAGACTAGTGTCTAAAATGCTATTTTTAGGTGCTCATTGGCCAGAAAAGTGTCCTTCTTTCAGATGTGCTTTGGAAAGGTGCACCATGCTCACTAGCTCAGAGCTAAAGCACCACCTGCTGGACAAACTCATTCAGGTTGCTGCAGTATTCATGACTCAAATGAGCTCCAAAATTATCCAGCTTTGTTAAAATCCACTAAGATCTTCCATGTGAAAATAGGCCAGAACAGCCTGTTCTCAGCTTAGCAAACATTTCCATTTGTGATTTGAGCTTTGACCTGTGGGCCTCCTGAATTAAGCTGTAGTGTTATTGGGCTTGATTAACATATCTGTTGTCATATGCCAATTACATTTTTATATTGTACTATGTTTCTATTCCCATTGTTACTTCACATTTGTCCACAATTCTTCACTGGGGTCTCATATGTTATGTTGTTCCTACTGAAATAGTCCATATACATCCATTTCATGCAATAACAGTTCCCAGCCTAAGACTAGACTAAATGTGATTCTTAATGGTAAACAAAACTGTCAACCAATGTCTTTACAATGGTGGTGATAGGAACCAGACTTCACATCTACAACACAAACATAGTTCATTTATTTACTATCCAAAAAGCACCGATATGTGTCTTCTGAGTGTTGGTAATAAATCTGATCAAAAAAAGTTTTATTTTGCCATTCAGCACCCTGTATGTATCCCTCCACTTTAAACATGTTCAAAATCTTCTCAAACCTCTCCTGAAACGATGTCTCAGACATGAGACAGTGAATTCATAACCATTTGATGTAATAACTGTCTGTGAGGGAGCATTTTAGGGCTTCGGATGTCTGGTCACCATCAAAACCACTGAGTCTTTGAGAACCACTGAGAACTGAACCGTCTCAGAATGACTGTTTACATTAAAATGTATGTAAGAATGTAAAAATGTTATCATATGAATGTATTTTTGAACTAAAGCTTGTTCAGTTGCATAGTGCTTCCTGAATTGTCAGTTTTAAACAGTAGCACAGTCAGTCAGTTCTGATTGGATAGTCTACAGCAGGGGTAGGCAACTCCAGTCCTGGAGAGCCGGTTTCCTGCACAGTTTGGTGATCTACCTGATCAAACACACCTGATTCAACTCAGCGGGCAATTAGCATGTTTAATTGTAGTGTCAGAGCAGTGACATCACCAAACTGTGCTGGACACCGGCACTCCAGGACTGGAGTTGCCTACCCCTGGTCTATAGACAGTGAGCTCAAGGCTTCTGGTCTTTACACTATGAGTCGGAGGTCCTTCCCACATGGCACATTGGGGTTCAAACCCCAGCCTGCGCAAGTCCTTGGGCTAGACTCCAAACTCTACACTTGCCTACAACTGTGACATGATTCAAATGGCTAAGTCAACACAAATTTCTAAGCATCAGTGAAAGTAACTAATAAATTGGCACTTGATGGCTGATTATCTCCTAGATTGCTCCCAAACCTGATACGTAGTTATTTATCATAGCTTTTGGCTGTCTTCTGTTTTTAAAGACATAATTGTTTCTTTTTCTTGAAGAAATTGACAAATCAGTTAGCATACACAGATGGGTTACTTGTGCTCAGGCTTGGTTAATGATGTTGTTAATTGGTTAATTGGTTATGTTGTTATGTTATGTTGATGCGTCGGCAGAAGAGCCGATCATGTCGTGACCTTAAACGAATGAAGATTAGAGCTTTCTCGCTAATTTTTCACCACAGTGTGTGTGTGTGTGTATGTGTTAGGTAACGGGGCTGTTACGGAGCTCCTGTGCTGGTGAATCTGGGTTACTGGGACATGGCCTGCAAGCTCAGCCCCAGCAGTGCAGGCAGGCGGAGAGGAGAGGCGTGTGACCAGGCAAGCAGAAATGAGCCAGGGCTGATGAAGCCGAAACCTGCTGAGAGGAGCGCTGTCTCTTTAAAAGCCCCAATTTCCTCTCTCTGTCAGGACTGAATATTGAAAGGGGCAGTGGGGGAGTACAGGTGTACTACACTAGGCTAGTTGATGAGTCATGGTAATATCTTGATAATTAATGAGACTCTTCAGTAACCAGCACAATGTTGTGCGTCTTAGGCCTTGTCCACACGTAGCCGGATATTTCAATAAATGCATATATTTTTATGCGTTTGGGCCTCTCATCCACATGCAAACGCAGTTTTACACCACCAAAAACGAATGATTATGAAAACTCAGGCCAAAGTGGAGATTTTGGAAAACTCAGTTTTTGCGTTTGCGTGTGTACGTATGAAAACGGCGTTTTAGAGTCCAGAACATCACAATCTGCGACAAATGATGCTGTGATGTCATATGCGCGACCACTGTAATTGACTGCCTTGCTGTGGAAGGATGAACGCCAGCAATTAATTTTTCATTTTTATGTTAATTCAAACACTCTTTGCGTGTTTGTTTTTACAAGTTCAGCTTCTCCAATACGTGGAGGAGCAAAGGAGAAGTTTGTTACTTACTTTTCTGTTTTGAAGGATTCTGATTGGCTGACATGGGCGTTAGCTTTGTGTTACACTGCCATCTATGCGCTTGGCGTCTTTATGACAAAACTCTACGGCGTATTTATGCGGATTCATTCATTCATTCATTCATTATAACACCCGCTTAATCCCTATAAGGGTCGCGATGCGGATTCATGTGGATGAAAACTTTTCTTAAAACGATCTCGTGTGTATGATATTATTTTTGAAAACGATGTAGGGGATATATTCGTTTTTAGAAATACCCGGCTACGTGTGGACTAGGCCTGTATTGTGGACATTTCTCACTTTTTGTTTGCATCTGAAAGTACCAGACTTTGGCAGACAGATTTGTGAGCAGGGTGCCAATAGAAATGCTCCGAAATGACTTGAAATTCAATCATTTTACATTGAAAGTAATGTAAAGTTACTATTATTGAGACACATGACAAAACTGGACATTCTGAATGCAAATAAATGAGCCATTGCATGTTTATGATAGTAGTACCTTCAGGTTGCTTATTTATTTATTTATAGAATGAGAAGAGGTAGGACAGTGCAGTGAATGTCTCGTTTGATGGGTTGCAAAGTGGATGTTAATGATAAAGGAGTGACTGCATTCTGTTAAAGGTCACAGTGTGAAAGAAGTAACTGAATTTGCAGGTGTACTGAAGTGTACAGTCATACATGTCTGCCACCAGTGGTAAACATCCCAGTCTACCAGTGGCGGATGCTCTAAGACTGCAAGGGAAGCTCAGCTTCCCCTAAAATGTCAAAAAATA
Organism: Crenuchus spilurus; assembly: GCA_036984385.1. NCBI lineage: Eukaryota > Metazoa > Chordata > Actinopteri > Characiformes > Crenuchidae > Crenuchus > Crenuchus spilurus. Next base: position 29 of record BRDA01081197.1, on the reverse strand, counting down.
AGTGATCAATAATATACTGTTGTGTGTAC
>BRDA01081191.1:4549-16484 GCA_036984385.1 Crenuchus spilurus | reverse complement strand
TGATACATTCTCTCAGTTTAAACTTTTGATCTGTGATTTGTGTTCTATTCTGAATAAAATACTAGATGTTGGCACCTCCACATCATTGCATTCAGATTTTATTCACAATTTGTTTAGTGTCCCAACTTTTTTGGAATCCGGTTTGTACTTAACTCAGCTGGTATGAATCCACCTCAGCCCAAGAGTGAGACAAGACTGAGTCCAAATGAGGTTGAGGCCAATTAGAGACAGAGACCATTCATTTATGTTTGAGACCAAGACTGGACTTGAGGACTACAATACTAGTATATACACTTTGTAGATACACTATAATAGGATATTTTACTTCACAAACAACTTCAATAAACACTACTCATATTAACTTCAGAAAAGAAAACGTTTATCTTGTGCTCAGAGCACATATCCACTGGACTACATTGAGAACTAGGGGGATTACACAGGATAGAGTGGCAACCATATCTGGGCATACACACATACATTCACACACACCAGGGTCATTATTAGAGAAGCCAATTCACCTGATCTCCATGTTGTTTTGGACTGTGGGACGAAACTCATACAGCCACGGGGAGAACATGGAAACTCCACCCAGATAGGGTTTTGAACCCAAGACCTCAGTGCTGAAAGGCAAATGTGCTAACCACCAAGCCACCGTATGCACAAAATGTGCTAAACTTCTGATGGAGAGTAAACAGTTGTACTAAAGTCTGTAAGCTCACTGTCAACAATTTCTGTGAGAAACCAAACTGAGCTAACCATAGAAGATCAAATATCTGGAGCAGCAGTATTTGTGGATTTTATCATAGTGTCCAAGCAGATAGAAAAGAGATTGTTTTCTGAAATAAAACTGTTGTTATGGAAAATTTTTACTTTAAAGGGTGACCCTAAACTTTTGAGCAACAGTGTGTCCTAATACATTTTCACATGTATAATTTGTTTGGTTTTAATGTATAAAATGTATTCAAAAGAGAGTGTCAGAGATGTCAGGTGATTTTTATGGACTCGGTAGGTGATGTAACTATAATGACCTGCTGTTCAGTTTCACAAACACTTATACCAACCCCCACACTTCCACCCACACTGAAACATAATCACAGACATACAACCACATGCACACCCACGTGCACACCCAGCCATGCCCTCCCCCCGCCTTTTCAGGAAGTTAATGTGACCTATAAAAATAGACACTAGTAGTTTCGCTTTTGGTCATGTGCTGTATATTCCCCTTTTTTGTTGGAGAGTCCCTGAAGGCCTTATTTCACACACAACCTCATATAAACAAATGAATGTCACAGAGAACCCAGGAGTTTCTCAGCCACAACTGAAACCACTTTCACTTTTCACTTTGCTCTTTAATTTGTTAGGAGTGACACACATTTATTAGCAGATACTTGTAAACACATGATAAAGCATTTTTATTTGTCTTAAAACTTTACTGGCAGATCCTCTTAATTCTGCTAACATAAGACCTACCCTAGTGCCTTCTCTCCCGGGACGTCCCCTCTCTCCTCGTTCCCCTTTCACGCCCTTAGGGAAGAAAAGTAGAGTAATGAAAATTTCCCAGACAGATTACTCAGAACACTGCCTAGAATACATCATTTCTTTTCTTTTGACTGTTACCTTTTGTCCAAATGATCCAGGTGGCCCAATAACTCCTGGAACTCCTAGAGGACCCTGGAAGCAAAAAGAATGTGTCAAGAACAAAACATTTTAGAAAACTGCTTAAAGTTAAGTAATAAATAACAGCAGTGGTAAACTGAGACTTACATCTTCTCCAGGCTCCCCGTCACTTCCTGGCAACCCACTCATACCTTTTTCTCCCTTAACAGGAAGAAATAAGGAGAAAAAACATTCTTACTGAAATAATGAATGTCATTTTCTACATTTTCATAACAGTTTAGTCAGAATATAGGTTTTGAATATATTTTTTTAAATAAATAATATATATAATGAATATATATACACATTTCCAAAGCTGATTATAATTATTATAATTAAAATACAGCATAATGCAGTTCAGGTTTTAGACAAAGAATAATTTTGCTTTAGATAATACTGATATTACGTCATTGGGTACTTTTTACAAATTTTCAGTGACCGAAAGCTAAACTTTCAAGATATTTTACCTTTGGCCCAGGCACTCCCCTGTTTCCAGGTATTCCAGGATAACCCTTAAAATATGAGTGAATATTTCAGATTAGAATGAAGTGTCAGGTTCATTTCATATTAGTGAGTGTGGCAAGATGACTGACAATAATGAATATCTCACAATATATCCCTGTTCCCCAACGTCTCCAGAGAAGCCAGGCGCTCCTATCTGACCCTGTGAAAAATTGAGAGAGGTGCTGTATTTGTAGAACGTCTTTGCCAGTACTCAGAATCAGAATCAGAGTGGTCAATAAAAGATTAATTTTTGATCCATAATAGAATTAAATCACAATAGCTACCTTTGGTCCTTGTCGTCCCTGAGATCCCTGTTTCCCAGTTTTTCCAGCAGATCCCTAGAGAGATAATTCATCATTCGTCATGTTTAGTTCTACTTCATTTTTTGCCACTAGCATTAGAACAATGCCGAACTCCCATTTGGCATTTATAGCCATATGAATTTAGCTTTAAAATTTGTATTTGCATTACAGACAATCATATAAGAATATTATGACCATCCAACCATGGGTCTGCTTCATAGGCTGAAATGCAAGTTTTCACCCAGCAATGATCCCTGATACTTTCATCATAGCTCCAATGTTTATTATAGAGGTTAACTGGTCCAGTGTGGTGTTTCGTCTGTTTTGTACCATTCACTGGAGTTGTCGCTCTCCTTTAGCATCAGTGGTCTCTGGAGCACCACTGTTGAGAGACATTCAGTATACGAGAAGCCCATTCTCAGTACGCCTTCACTTCAGCAGCTCAAGAACATCCCACAAAGTTAGCAGTTTCCAGATGTTACAGCCCTTCACCTGGTACCCTATTATCATGTCCTTTTGGACATCAGCCAAATCACATCCTTTACCCATGATGATAGTTTTACACTCTGCTACAACTGACAAGTGTGCTCACTTATTTGTACATGCATTAAACCCCGTGACATGGCATCTCTGATGTCCCGGGCTGAGTTCATTTCAAACCTGGAGTGTCATAATATTCTGATATGACTAAGTAATTACAACATGCATAACAGTTTTGGTAAGAACTACTTTTTTCATTATGGATGTGACACACAATCTCTCCCCATTAGTAGGAATTTGAAGTAGGTTGGAACTTAATAAAATAATGTGGGACTAGTTTACCTTAATACCTTTACCTCCAGCAGTTCCTGGAGGGCCAATTGGACCAACTGGACCCTGTAAATAAAGTGATGAGGTGAGCTCAAGAACATAACAGGAACTTCATAAGAAATGATGTAACATAAACTAAAAATTTAAACATCATTTGAAAACACTAACTATATTTACTAACACGGATGAATGGACCAGTAGAAAAAATGAAAAACAAATTATTCAGTTGCTTTAATAGATGTTAAGTATGTGTTTCCCTTCTCCTATAAATTTACTGTTAGGGTTACTGCTTAGTCTTTCATGTGAACAAGGCCAGTGCTACGCCCATGCGGATCACCTTGGTGCGTGTGGCGCCCCAAGGGGATTTGATCGGCGGGCCCAGACAGCATTTGTAATTAGGGCACCCAAATGCCTAGCACCGGCACTGCATGTGAAAGTGACATTAGTGGACAGAACATCATTAAGACAATATGACTAATGAAAGTTTATGTTGGAAATGTAGGATAAAAGCTTCAGCTCTGTTGAATGATATGGAGACTTGTTTGTTATATAATTGGCAACCTAGACTGGGATTTTGTTAGTTTTGTTAAAACAAACAAACAAAAAATATGGCAATGTCATGTTGGTCTCATTATTTGCACATCCTAATGGGATAATACAGACATTTCTTTAAAGGTGAATTGCGTAAGTCCTCCAAGTTAACCCCATTTCAGGTTACTCACTGTTTCTCCTTCAACCCCAACTCCTCCACGAGGGCCAATCATACCAACAACACCCTAAAAAACACATATTCAGTCTCAAAATGTACTCATCACATAAGTTATCACACATTCTATTGCAGCCCACCATGTCACAGATATGTAACGTAAGTGTTCAGTTTGCATAAACATACTGATGGCCATTAAAATTTCAAACGTCAAGAAAGACACGAGATATCAAAGTGACAGACTGCTTATGATACACATACAGTAATTATCAGTATCTGGTGTACGAACCACAGGTAGAATGAACAATTTCTACATGATCTGACATTGTAGCCTTTGTATGTATCCAATTTATTTAAGTCATCATTCAACCTTGTTTCAGATTCCAGATACAAATTGGGGCTCCCAAAATGTCATTGTACCACATATGGCATAGCATTGTCCTACTGAAATATGGCAGCAGATGACCTCTTTAGACAAGGTACCACTTCAAACTCCAACAGTTCTGTGATGTATCACTTGCTAGACAAAATTCTGGGAATACATATGAAGTTTGAACACAAGTGGACCCTAATCTGCCTGCATATCATAACCATATCCGTCTGGGGTGGAGTCCATATGGCACTAGAATATGGACTGCATTGGTGCTATTTTAATGGCTAGCAGTGTATATAGCCTCTTTACATACATACTGAATGAAGTAGTTGTAAATTATTTTGTATTTAATCTGGTAAACAATATATGTGCTTAAGATTAAAATAAAATGAGGAGTCATTACCTTTAATCCAGACTCTCCGCTCTCACCTGGGCTTCCAGGTAGCCCAGGCAAGCCCTATATGAAGTGAATAACACCAATAAATGTACATGAGAGACACTCTTAGAGATAGATCTTAATTACCAAATTCTTCTACTCACCATCGCACCAAAGAAACCAGATTCACCATCCTCTCCATCAGACCCCGGCTCACCCTACAGAGAAAAAGTGGGAGGTTGAGAGTCCACAGGCCTGCAAATACTCCAGATATGGTAATAAATTGTACTGTTGGGTGAAACAGTGTGATACTGCAGCTCACCACAGGGCCTGTGTCTCCTCCCCGGCCCCGAACCCCTTTGGTTCCTTTATAACCCTAATGACATCACATGGGATAGTATTTAAAAGCTACAGGATTTCAAGAAATCAGGGACAAATATACAATGCAGAGTGCTCATTAAGGTTCAAAATCTAAACCACTTACTTCCCTTCCTTGTGTCCCTGGCAGGCCTTGTTTTCCTTGGTGTCCTCTGGATCCCTATTTACAAAGATTGGTAATTGTAATGGTAATCAATACTATCTCATATCATCTCACCTCATACCATAATATACCATACTTATATAGCATACTTTTTTTGCACAATATGAATGTGAACAAGTATATTCTATAAGAATGACATCATCCTGGCATGATCTTTTTGGTGGGTTTCACTGTCAGTTCTCAAATCAAAATTTAATTTATTTATAAAGCATTTTTACAACTGACGTCACAAAGTAGCTTTACAAGGTTAGTAATATAAAACACCAAAGTTCTGTACTCCTCTTACTTTTTGTCAGTGATCATTATTAGAACACTCTTGGTTGGATATTTCTGTTTGGCAGATTATTTTGAATCTGTTTAATATGCTTCTTTTCAATGCATCTTTGAATCAGATCAGACACAGCAGAGCTGCTGATGTTTTTAACAAACTCAGTGCCACTGAGAACAGTCCAACAATTAACAGCATCCTGTGATCACCAATGAAGGACTAGATGATGACCAACACAAACTGTGCAGCAACACATGAACTTCTCTCTGACTTTACCTCTACAAAGTGGAGCATCCAAGGAGGTGGTGTTAATGTTACAGCTGATTGGTGGATAAGCCTTCACTTAGGATCAGCTTGCCAAAGGATAAATGTAAGACTGGGTTATTATTCTGCTTATTGCATTACTCTAGTTATTTTATTTGGCTTTATATGGCCTTGTTTGCTTTGTATTGTTAAATAATTTTCTATGATTTTTCTTTATATTTTATTGCTTTAAAAACATCTTTTTGGCATTTTCTGGCAAATTTACAAAACACTTTGAATTAAAGTTGCTTGTAGAAAAGCTGGTATATAACTCACACAACATCTGATTGATTCACTGATGAAACGATCACGTAATCAACCAACCTTAGGACCAGCAAAACCTCCGAATCCAGGCTCACCCGGCTCACAGTCACACTCGGTGGGCCCCTCTTCTTCCCCCAGAAAAGCATCCCCTCCATATGGAACCTCAGTGGTCAAGGTGGTCACCTCTTTGGCATAGTCGTAGGTCTCTGTGGTGGTGCCATATGGGTAGGACTCTTCTGTTATCATGGTGACTACTGTGGGAGCTGGGCCATAGGGGTCATATGCAGACGCAGTCTGCTCATCCTCATAGCTGTGTGTGGGCTCTGGAGAGTAGTCCACTTCAAATGCATTGACAAGGCACTGTGAGACACTGCTTAACTGATACTCATATTGCACCCAAACGACTGCACCCAGATTATTAATATCAATTAAAACTAAATAATGAAATGTGGACAGACACAAATATGTACTGTGGGCAGAGATATGTGTCAAGTGTAGCAGCCTATGTAAATACACCCCATGTTAGCAAGTATAGGCTGGGTCTAATGAATACAGTTAATGGGTCTTTTCAAGGTCCTCTCACCATCACAATATCTCATTAAAAGCTTTACATCAGGGATCTTCAAATATTTTTTTTTTCTTTTAGGGACAGAGTCCAGCACAGTTTGGTGATTTTCCTGCTCAGACACATCTCCTAAGCTTGGCAACTGACAGATAAATTGACCGATAAGAGCAGGGAAGTCATCAAACTGTTCAGGACACCAGCTCTACAGGACCAGATTTGAAGAACCACTTTACATGTATACAAATACATGAACTATTGCAGTGCTTGAGAAAACAGATGAAATCTAGGATTCAGTAGTTATATAATCATATACATATAGCCAGAATTGGAACAACATGGCACAAATCTTCAAAATTGTTTATTAAAAAAAAAAAGAAATGGAAAGAACGTAATGTATAAAAAACAAGGTATTTGTAGGTACTTTTTAAACATTTCTATCTGTCTGTTTATCACTTTCAGTTCCATTTTCACCAAAGACACCTGACATTTACAAATCATAAAATAAAAAAACCCAAACAAACAAAAGTTCTGTGAGGAGATGGGGACTATGGACCAGCCTCTTAAGTGGGCCTGGAGGTCCACTATTATACTCCTTAGGATGATTAAAGATAGAGTTCCAGCTGGTTGACCCACACAAAAAGACAAGAGACCTCTGTGAGCTAGGTACTACACCTGAGTGTGTGTGGAGTTATCTGGCTGAAAGCCTGTACTGGACTGAGCTTAAAGAAGTATTTAAAATATAAGGGAAAAAAGATACATACTTTTATGCATATTTATTCATGATTTAGTGCTTGGTCATGGTGTGTTTCTTCTGCAAAATGTTAAAATAAAACATTTTTGTTGCTCAAACTAGTGTCTGTGTGCTGTCTTTAGGATAAGCTGCTCGTTATCATGGCCACGCCCCTTCCACAATGGTATTTCACAACATGTTCATACATCCACAATATATACTGTAGATGGTAAGCTTTATAGTTTAGTAATATCCATCAGCCCATTTATAGTTTTCTTTATCAACATAACTAACAATTAATAAGGTTTAATATTCATGTACTGTGATAACATTAATTTGTCATTCAAATGTTCCCATTTTACTTTTAGATTACAGGTCCTAGGTTAGAACTACACACTTTAATCCATCTGTCCATTATCTTAGCTGCTTCATCTGGTCAAGGTTGCGGTGAGTCCCCTACCCTTTCACAGGGTGCAGGGCAGGACATTCCACTACCTTAGCCAAACTCAGGACAGGGTGACACATACACAAAATTTAGAGTACCTAATTCACCTGAATTCACCTGAAGATAACTGTATAGTGTCTTATTGTGTCAGTCAAATTCGGATTTCCATTTCCATGCAAATGATAATCATGCTAATTCACACCTACTATCTTCTATTCACTGTTTGCTATATTAATTTGATTGAATAATCTCTGTCTGAATATTGACATTAATTTCCATATCAGTTAGAGTACTCATACCAGGCCGTGGGTATCCGGACTGCTCATCATGTCCCTCTGCTAAGGAGCCTTCATATGTATGTTCATGACCTATGTGAGCAAAAATAATATTAACAAGTTATTTTTTTAGACTGCATTTTTTGGACTAAAAAGTTCATTTTTGTGGGACTTTACTGAGGAGTCGGACCTGAGTGGTTGCCAGAGTAGTCATCCTGGGCCTCAGAGTGGAGCACACACAACAGCAGCACAGAGCTTAGAGACACAGCCCATACCTGGCACCAACAGGAGAACATAGTTACTCAGATAACACCAGCATTAGTTTCCAGAAAGGAACATTTCAGTGATTTTTGGGATATGTAAAAGGAAGAGTTAAAAAATGACACAATATACAGAATTTCTTTAGTAGTCTTAATTTGTGTGTTTTTATATTTTACATATGAGTACAGAACTGAATGAAGTCATTTATTCTTCCTGACATTCCAATTAAGTGACAAATCAGGACTTTTTCTCATTAGAGGTGAGTACAAACTAGTTACATTTTCTGAATTACATTGTTCTTTTCAATTTTTTCCAAATGATAAAGATTTAAGTAGCCATATTTATGATGCAGTTGTTTTTACTTAGTTCCATTTTAGTCAATCAGAAAACTCTCCCAATATTGCTGCCCCAATTTAAGAAAAACCCAGAACTAAAAACCATTGGGCTGGTCACAAATGGTCTTTGTGAAAGGAAAACAAAATAAAAACACAAGTTAAAAATGGCAGTAACTGGAACAGCACAGTGCAAATGAAAAGCACAGTGCACTACCACAGTTCCTACTGTACCATTCCTTGCAGTCAACCCATACACACAAAGGAGAAAGAAAGGGAATAAACCTCTTTGGCCTCAGGACAGGCAGTTACTACTTTATACAGATATATTTTTAAAAGGCAGGGTGAACCCTTGAAAACCGTTCCAGTTACCAACAAAATCTGACCTGTGCAGTCAAAGTCAATAAATCCACCTCAAACACAGACATTAAATTAGCTAGTTACAGCTGAAGAAAATAACAGCTGATGACCTGCACCAACAAATCAGAAAGGAGCCCAACTGCAGTGGTGGAAAGATGCATAGAAAAATCAGACCCTTTAAAGAAATTAGCCAGTCACAGCTGCAAGCAATATTAGCTGCTTACAAAAAGGTTTAAACATCCATTCATCCATCATCTTAACATCTTAACTGAGTTCAGTGTCCTGGTGAGACCTTATACTTCTTCAATAGGCACAGGCCTATAACACTATTTTTGCCAAAGCCAGGACAGATTGCAAATCCATCAATAGGCACACATCCAGAAATACACACATTCACACCAAGGCAATTTAGAGTAACCAATTCACCTGACCTCTTAAGAACAAACATGTCTTACAAACAAAATATTGTCTGATGTCAGTGCTGGATGTACCTTTTAGGTTGATGGATTTAATAAAACTTTTCACAGCAATTATATTATTACTTACTAGCATAGTTTTCTTTTCAGGAGTTTTTAACTTGGGAATTGGTTATGTGATTTTGGAATCCCCAGTATTTTCACAATTGACTCCACACATCACTTAACTTACACTCCAAAAAAACATGCTGGATCATCACTGGGGGAGTACCTTTCCTGTCTCCAGGGTTGTAATCACAAGGGTACATCAGATTTTTCCAGATCCGGTAGCAATGATTGTTTTTAAATGTATTTAAAGAGTTGTCTTGGCTCCACTTACCCTTTTGTGACTATTGGCTTTTATATATTTTCACAATGTTTAAAAAAAAATCTAAAATAATTTTTTTCTTCTCTTGGAAATGTAAACATAGTGAACTTTTAAGATACACAGTTGTACCATTTAAGAAGAATGATGCATCTTCAAGGGTACGTTTGCATTGCTTTTTTACCTTGGACACTTAAAATGTACCTGTGAGTAACCTTTTCTAATCATGTAGAGAGATGCAAATAAGACTGTCGAAATTGTAGCTAGAGAGTCACTGTCAGGTGTATTTGCAGTTGAAAACTCTAATCCAGTGTTTCCAATTTACAGCACCTAAAGAACATGGACTGCTCATAATTATTTTCAATAAATTCCTACCTCATCCCTGAATAGCTGTTACAGGCAAGATCTGGGACAGAGCAGACATTTAAGTTGCTTTGGGAGTTCTTAAATATTAGAGTGGGAAACACTGTAATCCACAAAAACACTCATACATACAACCTGTCTAATACTATTATACTGAAAGTTTGTTCCTGGTATCAGGAGTATATTCTTCAGTTAATTTTTGTGATGATAAATTATAAATCTTTTATTTATAGTAACAGGCATCATACACAGTAATGCACAAAAAAGGCTTCAACAGTCAGGAAAACTGTGTTAATAACAACTATACAGTCATATCATAATATTATGACTAAGTGCAAATAACCACTTTTGGCTTGGAATGTTCACTCAATTGTGATACCCGACAACTTCCTCATTGCTCCTGTGTTCAGTTCACTTTGGTCTTAATATAGTTATATAGAAATAGTTGGCCTTCCTTCTTTCTTCCTTGATTAGCTGAAGCAGATACTGGCTGCTAAATATAAATTCCAATTTAGATCAATGACAGAACATGAAATGGTTCAGCATACACAGTGACACTAAATTTCTTGTTGTATTTATATGCTTAATGGCCAGAAACGCAGCTTTATATACCATTTTCAAAAGATTCACACTGCATAATATATTGTCATACTTGAGTATTGCAATATTATGTTTTGTAATGTTGTATCAAAGCTCAAAATCAGACTTTTAATTTGGATAAATAGTTTACATGCAAAGATTCATGGTGGATGGTGTTTCATGTTTAAATCCCCACTATATATCAGAGCTGTAACCTTCAGCCACCAGACTCTTGTAGTCTAACGTAACAAGCAGCATATGGGCACATCACTAACATGATTCTTATTTTTTTTATCTAATCACAGCATACATAGCCTGGATTACAGTATTGAAATATATTGAATTGTAGGGATGCACTGAAATGAAAGCCAAAACTGAACAAAATGAAACATTTGTCAGAAGGCCAAAATACTGAACACATTTTTTCATTTCTATGTCAATATAGGATTAGTAATGAAACTATTTCCTAATAAACCTTTAGTCAGGAATTAATGTCAACATCAACACTGACATAATTAGGTTTAATGACATGACTTCAATTGATTATTATTTTGTATATAAAACAAATGTTAGAAAAATTACACAAGACAATAATACATGAATATGTATGAAGATGCATGTATGCTATATATATTACTAATATGTAATAAAAATTAACTAAATGATGAAAATGGCTAAAATGAATGATGGAATGAATGAATGATGAAGTCACATAGACGCTTTGTGTTTTTAATGCGAGTGTCATTGGCTACAGATACTGAAACAATTTCTTCTGGTAACTGTGAGACGGTCACGGTTACATTGGCAAAATTGGTGAATCTTAACAAGCACAAAGCTAACACACAAACACAAGTCAACACATGCTAACACAACATTACATTACATTACATAACATTGCATTTAGCGGACGCTTTTATCCAAAGCGACTTACAATAGTGGGAAAGTACAAATGCGAGAAATACTAGAGTTGTACCAGTATTTACTAGTACACTGAAGTAGTAAGTAAGTAAGGTAGTAAGTAAAATCGGTAAAAGTAGTAAATCAATTAAAAATAATGTATAATCATTATATATATCGTATGTACGTAGAAGTATGTATAAGTACATAATAACAGAACACATTAAAAAGATTGTAAACAA